>CAXAKX010000317.1:297674-358299 GCA_963969525.1 Ontholestes murinus
AATTGATAAAAACCCTATTTTACCCGGGGGTGGTTAGGGTATCATCTTTAATTATTATATTTATTTCCATGTTCAAATTGTGTCCATTTCTTCTTGTTTCTTGCCTTTTTTCCCTCGGTCATTGTCAGTCCTCTTTCTTTTAATATCACCATTATTACGTCGTTCCATATTTTTCTTGGTCTGCCTCCCAAACGTTTTTGTCTGTCTTTTTCTTCCATCCTTACTATGTGTAAGCCATTTTAATTGTTGTCCTTTTTATTTTGTTATCGTTGGTTCTACATTTAACTCTTCCCTTTACTGTATCATTTCGGAGAGAGAAAAGAGAAGGAAATAAAACAATTGTTAAAGGATTTAAAACAGATAATGAAAATATAAAGGAAGTACTGGAAGTTTCAGTAACAAATGTGTAATTATATTTTAATCCATTTTATGAGCTACCCATTGCTCATAATAATAATTGGCATAAATTTCGCATTAATGAAATATTCCAAACGAGATAATTTTCCAAAATGTGCAGCTGCCAGTGCGGAACATAGGACGGGCCCTTTACCGTGAAGATGAGCATTACCTGTTCCAGGAATTTCGGTGCCTACCTGACCGAGACAAACGGTGCGGCACCGAAGTTCACCGTATAAAACCAGACTCAGACCTTCGCACTTTACTAGTCGTCTGCCATCAGTAGCGGTGGTCAGCCTGGTCGGCTTTGCCGATTCAAACCTCTTGCCTTCTTGTCCTTGTATATATTGTATATAACTCTGTATGTCTATCTTTTGTAATATATTCACTTCTCCTCCGGCCCCATGTTTTAATTTACACACTTTCTCTTTTTTTTATTTTCTTTCACAGCTAGTCGGTGCCCATCCGTTAACGTGGCGTGGAAGCTCAAGCAAGTAGGCCTTGCGGGAAACTGTTTAATCGAAGCCTGCGGCTGTTGGTGAGCTTCGCCAGGGACCCCTGTGCCTCCTTCAGCGCGTGTTGGTTCCAGAGAGTACCGCAGTGATACTTCCTTACCAGTCCACCACGAGGACGTCTTCCGAGTTCCGTTAACAGGAGAAAAGAAGAAATATTGGTAGCGAAAATTGAAACAAGAGACAAAAAAGAAGATATAATGAAAGCAAAGAGTACCAGATTGAACACCAACATATACATAGACAATGATGTGGCAGCAAAAGAACGAAGAATTCAACGAGAAATTAGAAACATTTTTAGGGGAGAAAGGGAAAAGGCAACAAAGGGTTGGTTACAAAAAACTTGTACTAAATGAAAAGGAATACATTTGGAATCACAAAGAAAATGGACTAATAGAGAAATGACAAAGTATGCCTAGAAAAAACTAATATTACAAGCGAAAACGAATAAAAACACAATATTTCACAGATTTCTGCATAACAAATAGTTTGATAATAATATTTGATTGTAGAGGCTTTCACTTTGTGATACATATTTTATAACTTTAAATAAAATAAAATAAACTTTGTTTATATCACACACTTTATTATTTTTAGTGACTTTATTCACTATTTGTTTTGAGTTATGTGAAGTAATAATCATAACTGAATCAGTTATTGAAAATGAGCACATGGTGCTCGAAATGTACATTTAACGTGTAAAAATAAATTAGTGAAGAAAGGAAATCAAATCGTGTTTTATTAACAATTCAGCTGGTCATTATCAAACTAATACTTAAAATTACATTTGTTAATAATTTGATAATAACAAAAAACGTTCTACACCCATAAAGACATACTCAAGTATACAAGAGAAGTTAACAGTAGAGGAGAGAAGTCGATAATACATTATGTTATAACAAATCCTGAGGTCGATTATATTTCATTCTTGTGTCAGTTGCCGTACATATCTGAGTAAGTTATTTATATTTCATTATATTTATTTTAGTAAGTGTTTTTATTTGTATTTAAAGTCAATTTTATAATAAAGATGTACTGAAGAGAGCGAAAGTTCGAAACACGTGTCTGCAGATGATTATAAACTTGAATGCTAGATTTTTTTAATTGCTTTTGCTAATTTAATTTAATGAAATCAGTTTAAATTCATTTTTGTGCATAATTTTATTTTTCATGTTATAGTCATATTTAAATAATCTAATAGTTATTTAAGGTACAAGTGTAAAAAGTGATGCTTTATTGCACGAACTGGCGTTTAAAAACACGAGCGAGGAACGAACGAGTTTTTTTAAAGCCAGGAGTGCAATAAAGAAACTTTTTACACGTGTGCCTTACAAAATTTTATCTTCGATCGTAAAGGATTTCAAAGAATATATCCTTATGAGTAATATTTTAATGTCATTTCAGTAATTCAATTAATGAAAACATATTTTACCCGCAGTGCACTAATGACAGCGTTACTTAGCAACCAGTAAACAAGTTGCACAAATGTCGGCCATTATTATTTATGGAAAAAAATATTCGCTTTATTGTAATCGCTTCGACTTGCATTAAATGAAATCTTCAGAGTTCTTAATCTGCCATTTCGTTTGTATTATATATTTTATTTATAGTTTATAAGTTATGTGTATCAATTAATAAAAAAATAAGTTTTTCGTCGAAAATTTGTACTATAATATATTCACCTGTCAAATTTGACAATTCTGTGCAATAAAAACAGTTTGACATTACCGTGCAATAAAAACGTAAAAAAGCACTAGTGCTTTAAAAAGCCATTTTTACAATGAAAAATGATGCAAAAAGCGTTTACTTTCTGTACGATCGTAGATAAAATACATTTTATCATTTATTAGTTTATTCAACAGAAATAATTTCATTCAAATTAGTATTGCTTTGATAGTTGTACTATTCGTAACACGCAAATTAACTTTGTTTTATTCAACGTCTGTCGAGATACTAGCCAGAGAAGTAGTTGTTTCAAATTAATTTGTTTTGTAGTATTAGTAAGACTCACTGTTGTAGATTCACGAAATGTTTTCGTAATTTTAAATTTATTATTTAATCTTATACAACGAACTAAAGGATTTTAATACATTTTATGATTCAATTATGCTCCAAGTGGGTATTTTGCCTTAATCCCGAACGTAATGATTTCTGTAGAATTCACTAATCCACCTCAGGTATACATTCAGACCTTCAGTCGATTATATTTCATTCTTGTGTCAGTTTCCGTACATATCTGAGTAAGTTATTTATATTTCATTATATTTATTATCATATTTCATTATATTTATTTTAGTAAGTGTTTTTATTTGTATTTAAAATCAATTTTATAATAAAGCTGTACTGAAGAGAGCGAAAGTTCGAAATGTGATTTGGCGGGATCGGTTGTTAACTGCAGACTCTTCCAGTGGTACAGCTCAGCCTCGGGTTGACATCAATTATACTCGTATATTACAAATCACTGGTACTTTATTATACATAGTGTAATATACACAACTATGTGGACGGTTACATCGTCGTTCTTAGTCTAGCGTAGTCTATAACAGACTATATCTATATCTTAATCTAATACAATAATGTCTTATATACTAACTATTTCTAGGGCACGAGCCTGATGCAAGTAAACATCCTTGCATTAGGTCGTTATCGACAGTTCATGGGAACCAGGTATTGACAAACTCAGCATTTCCTCAAGGAATGTTTATTGCTGCGTCAATGCCTGTTTACTATTATATTTCATAATAATAACATTATGCGTATATTTACTAAACACTATTTATAATAGTAAACGACGAACGGATTACATTACAGAAGCATGTGTCTGCAGATGATTATAACAATGCTAGATTTTTTAATTGCTTTTGCTAATTTAATTTAATGAAATCAGTTTAAATTCATTTTTGTGCATAATTTTTCATGTTATAGTCATATTTAAACAATCTAAAATACATTTTATCATTTATTAGTTTATTCAACAGAAATAATTTCATTCAAATTAGTGTTGCTTTGATAGTTGTACTATTCGTAACACGCAAATTAACTTTGTTTTATTCAACGTCTGTCGAGGTACTAGCCAGAGAAGTAGTTGTTTCAAATTAATTTGTTTTGTAGGCTTAGTAAGACTCACTGTTGTAGATTCACGAAATGTTTTCGTATTTTTAAATTTATTATTTAATCTCCTACAACGAACTAAAGGATTTTAATACATTTTATTATTAAATGAAGAAGGTAATGCTAAGATATACAATGAAAAAACTGAATTCAAAATGTCCAGAATTAAGGAAACATTAAGTAATGTCCAGAATTAAGGAAACATTAAGTAATGATTTATTTCTTCAAATGGGTATTCATCATCAATCATTGATTAATTAATTAATTAATACAAAATGAAAAACCTACAAAAATACATATATGCAGGCCAGGTATCACAAAAACATTTAATTTATAAGCCCCTTACCTTCTTTGGTGACATTTCATTAAAAATTAAACATATTTTGTCAAAACATAATGTAATAGTAGCTCTAAAACCTTTTAAGAAAATACGTAACATAATTTTTAATCCGAAAACATCAATAGAAAATACTCACAGATCAGGGATATAAAAAACTTATTTGTGAAAATTGTAAGGGAATATATATAGGGCAATCTGGTCGTAATTTTAATACAAGACTAAAGGAACATCTTCATTATTTTCGGCTTAATTCAATTGATAAGTCATCTTTTGCCAGACATATGATTGAAAACAATCATACTTTCGGTAAGGATGTACTGTTAATTATACATTTTGCCGAAAAAGGCCGTAAGATGGACCTCCTGGAGTCTCTAGAAATTTACAAAGCGCGCGCTAATCCGGAAACCCCCGTAATTAACGACCAGGTTGACCTGATATATACCCCCCTTTTTAACGCTGTTGTAAGACCTTAATTTTTAAGCATATATATACCTGTAATTTGTTAGTTTAATTACTTCTAGTTTGATAATGACAAGTTAAAATTGTCGAAACTATAGTCACTAAATAAAGTCCGTGTTATACAAACAAAGTGAAAAAAGGTTTTTATTTGTGAAGAATTATGTATAACGAAGTAGAAGCCTCCACCGTTAACAGTTTAATAAAATTAAGAATTTAATATTACACAAATTACGTTTTTCACGGCGATTTGTGCGAATTTTATAAAAACGAAATTTAAAAAGCCTTAGAGGGTTCATAATTATGTGCAATAATATTTATTTTCATATGACTGTCCTTATAAACCTCTAGCGCAATGTCTGGGAGAAGAATTCGGTTAAATTTATAAATTATTAATTGTTTATAATATAAAAAAAAAATATTTAAATTAAATTTTCCTCATTTCAATATAACTTTCTTTGCCTACCATGAATGTAGCATCTTGGTATTTCTTTTAATTGTATCTTTATAAATGATTTTATATTTAAAATGAATCTTATACGTAAAATTATTTCGGTTAAACGTTTAAATCCAATAAATAGTGAATGTGATAAAATGCACTGATATTAATATTCAATAGTATATCTTTATATGTATTTTCCTCATGTAATTTGAATAATAATTTCTAATAATAAAATATTTATTACCTCCCAGTATTTAGTACGCCTTGAAAAATTAATAAATACCTTAAAAAACTAAAAACACAAAAATACACAATACAGAAACATAAATTTATAGTAAAAAGAAAATATTAACTATTTAATAAATGTTCAAAATGTCTACCGTTTTGTTCCATACAAAATCTTCGATGAAAAGAAATTTTAACCTTATTTAACATTATTAGATTGATTGTAGTAAAAGCGTTTCTTATTCTGTTCTTCATATTTTCCGCTGTGGTTGGTGGTTCCGAATAAACTTTCTCCTTGATATACCCCCACAAAAAGAAATCCATTTGAGTTTTATCTGGAGATTGCGCTTATCATCGTCCAATCTACCTTTGAGCAAATATATTATTGAGCCCGTGTACTTACAATATGAGTATGTGCAAATGGCACATCTTCAAGGAGTACAAATAAATCGTTATTTAGGAAATTTAAATATATGTTGGAATTTAGAACACCATAAAAATGGACCAATGGAAGAAGTGCCTAATATTCCTGTCCATACATAAATCGACCATTTTTTTAGACTATTAACTCGAAAGTATTGAGGATTTATGTTTGAGTAATAGTGAAAATTATGTTGGTTAACAAATCTATTGCGGTGAAAGGTAAACTGGTTAGTAAATAAGGTACAATGATGTACTATGATACTCATTGCCCACTAGTATGAAATTTGCTTTTTACTTTCCCTATATATAGAAAATGTATTGTTTTCCTGAATTTTTTTAATTTTTTTTATATAACAAATAATTGTAAAGAATAATTATTTGTCAAAATTGAGCAAACTATTAAGAATAGTATTTTTGTGCAAACGTCATGGTTTACGAGAAAATATAGAGAAAGTACTATGATTGCCAAATCACCATTTTTACTTATTAAAATTGAAAGTAATATTGTTAGAATTATAAAATGTTATTCTTGGAGATCAACAGTAGTGTAATAAAACTACTATCACTATCACTAGTTTCCATTATTTTGCGTACATTTCAACACACTATCAATTTTAGTTTGACGTGATAATTCTACTCTCAGTAACCACGTCTATATGTTTTTTAAAATATATTAAAAGAAAAATAATTGCAAAAATCAATCAAATTATCAATTTAATAATGTTCTTTAATTTTTGCCGCCGGGTAACGTTATATGATTTAAATGGAGTAAGTTGTCGAGAAAAGATTTTAGATTGACTAATAACGTCATGAAACGATGAAGTTATTTGTCAATTGTCAACAATTCCGATTTATATACAGTTTTTCAACAGTATATTATAGTTATAATTTTCAATTAACCTTATAGACTTGGAAGTGACCTGTAAAGTTTTAATTTTCGCTACATTTTGTGAAATGCATCCTGCAGGACAAAATAAATTTCTAAAGAGTTATTAAAATGAAAGACTAAAAATATCGTTTAGATTTTTTGTTTTATAATTTTTTCTAAGCAAAATTTAAATATAAAGTTTGATTGGCATTTAAAAAAATATTTAAGGATATATAGAAGCTATATTTATTCTATAACAAACGCTCTCATCCACAGTATGATTTTCTTTTATAAAATGTAAATATAAACATTCTAACAAAAAGTTCAACATAGTGAAACACTAAAATAACACAATCTTCTAACAGATAGATGTGTAAAAGATAATACGAATAATTTATAAATAATAGACTGCATGGTTTTCATGGTTTTTATGAAAAGTACATTTAATGAAATTAACGTGAGAGATTCATGTTTGAAAAACTACTTGGTTTTTGCGAGAGAAAAAATGGTGATGTGGACATTATAATACTTTCCCTATATTTTTCTCGAAAATCATGGAGTTTACACTAAAATTTTATTCTTATTAATTGGTTCATTTTTTAATTCTCACAATTATTTGTTATATCCAATAGTTTATTAGCAAAAAATATCAATTTTTTTTTTCACGAAAGTTAAGAATTTTACGAAAAACATGTTTTATTTAATTTTCTAATTGTCTTTAATTTGTGTTTGAAAAGTTTTGCAATATTTTTCATATTTAGAAAAATATCAGAAAAAATAAAGAACGCCTCTAGTAAACATTAACTTCCGGTTTATGTTTACCAGTTTACCAAAAGCTTTCCAGTTCCAGTTTTTCACGATTAAATCTTAAATTTAAAGTTTTCAGAAATTAGTGGAATGGACCTCAAAACGGATACTTCCGTTAAAAAAGAAGCAATTACAAATTTGTGCATATTATTACTTTCCCTATATAGAATATACAGGGACCTGCAACAGTGCGCCAGGCTTTCCTATTTAATAGTTTTCACTATGTTTCTTCGCACCGAAGTTGACCATGCTGAGATACTAAGTGTCAATGTGAGATAAACAGAACAGATAATACTTCTGTATTACGATTAATTATTTTATTCGAAAGCCATGAAGAATAACAAAATTATTAATACAAAAGAGAGACGATACTACAGTAAATGTTCAAAATTTCTTCCATTTTCATTTAGGCACAAATTAATTCGCCGCTAAAAAGACGTTTCCACTCTTCCTAACATTTCAGGTGAAATACTTGCAAAAGCGTCCACAATTAGTTGGTGCATATTCATTGGTATGGTGGTTCATTATAAACCTCTTTTACGTATCTCCACAAGGAAAAGTCAGGTTTTGTTAGATCCGGAGATCTAGCAGGCCATTTGGCGGCTCCATTCCTACCAATCCACTGGTTGGAAAAAATACCATCATTAATTGCTTTCACATCTCGAAAAATGGGCAGGTGTTCCGTCTTGCTAAAACAACAGTCTGTTTCTTGTTAGTTGAGGTGTATTAGCTAAAATTCCGGGTAATACACTTTGCAAGAAGTGCAAATACATAGGCCCATTGAAGTGGCCCTCGAAGAAATGTGAACCTACCACATGATTTCCAACAATTCCGCCCCAGACATTCAAAGACCATCGATGGTCATGATCTCATAAAATGCAGATGTTCAGTTGAATAATAATGAAAATTGTGTCTATTGACAGATCCGCTGTTATGGAATGGCGCCTCATCCGTGAATAAAACATATTGGAAAAATGCAGGATCCTCCGGTATTTTCAGTCTTGTCCAGATACAAAATTCGGAACGAAAGTAGTGTAACAACGAGAGTTCTGGACCACCATCGAGCGTAAAATTGCTAAGTCCGAAAAGTTTCATAAAAATTAAGTAAATACCAATTAAATAGCAAAAAATTCGGGTAAATGACAGGTCATCTTAAGGCTAATGGTCCAGGGAAGCACATAGAATTTATTAACTTTTCGTAAAAATAAATAAATGCTAATCAACGTGCAAAGAAACAATAGTGGACCAAATGACCGGCCATCCTTAATAATAAGGTATAATAAACTTTTCATAAAAAATAGCTAAATGTCAATCAACTAGCTTATGTAAAAATAAAACATGACGGGCTAATGACCGGTCACCTTCAGTCATAAAAATAACGTAAATGACGATCAACTAGCTTAGGTAAATATAAAGCATACGAAAAATGAGGGGTAATGACCGGTCATCCTTAACTTGTTGTAAAGTGAAAAAAATGTTAGGTAAAAAATAAGGGGGAAGTGACTGGTCAGCAGGGCGTTCGCCTTAGCTGGATGGTTGTAAATTATTAAGTAAATGTCAATCGACTAATTTAGGATGGAATTAATTAACTTTTGATAAAAAAATCTTTATTAAAACAAAAAATAGGATATAAGGTGGAATATATAAATAGAATGTTAGATAAAAATGTTGAGTTAAATTATCGGTTAAGGAGATAAAGTCTGAATGCTGGGTTAATTGACCGTTCAAGGAATGTCACTTTGTGAACAAAAAAATTCATTTTTTAATTTTTTAAATCAACTTGAATTAATTAAAAAGATAAATATACAAGTTAATCAATTTATTTATAAATGTATTACATATCAAGTTTAATGGACGATTTATACAGGGTTATTCACGCTATACGGCACGGAATATTGTGGCCAAAATACGTGACTTTCAAAAACTTTCACTTTGGGGATATATGGGGGTCTATTAGGTCTACTTTTTAAAATTACTTTCATAATATACAGGGTGTCCCAAAAACCCTAAAAGTATCAAAGTTGTGTTTTTTTAATGAAACACCCTGTATTTTATTGCATTTTTGGATCCTTCGATCAAAATAAGTGTGTGTTTTAATAAGGTTTTTATTACTTAAACCTTAAGGTTTTTGAAATAATTTGAATTTTGTAAAAATTTAACCTAATTTTTATGTTTCAAATACTTAAAAAGTAATTAAGTTATGCATACCAAATTTACACTGAAATGTAACAATAGATCATATTTTATTTTCCAAGTATAATAAACTTGACATCTTATGCCGGGTGTAAAAAAATTGGAATTAAAGAAATGGGAACTTTAAATGACTATAACTTCATTTATTTAAATGGAACGCTATATTTATTAATTTATCAGCAAATGCACGTTTTAATTACCTATCGAATGGTATTTATATGTTAAATATTAAGTCTTCTCGCTTTTACAGAAAACGCCAAAATATTGTTTATTGCACCGTTTTAGTACTTTTTAAGTAAAAATTTTTATGTACCTAGTTTTCCATCGTATTTAAAAACGTAAGATAATTAATTTAGTCTGTTACTTTAGTTTAAAAAGCCTGTCTTTTGTTATAGTTGTGTTAATTTGCGTTTTTGTGTTAGATCGTTAGTAATCGTTATTGTTTGAACATCGTTGTTATATTTAATAGTGAAAAATGAAAATTTACATAGATTTTCTTATACTGGGGTATTTATAACTGACACTTCCAATTTCTTTAAATTGGTTTAATAGTCTCTCAAAAATGGCTGGCTTAGCGTGATTTCTTTCGGGAAACCTTTAAGTATAAACTCGACAAGCCAATAAACAATTTTGATGACATTCTCCAAGCATAAAGATAATGCCAGTACCCCCTTCTTTTGAGTAAATGTTCATTTTTTACCAAAAAATACAACAGCAATGTTCAAACAATAACGATTACTAACGATCTAACACAAAAATGCAAAATAAGACAACTATAACAAAATACAGGCTTTTTAAACTAAAGTGGCATACTAAATTAATTATCTGACGTTTTTAAATACCATAGAAAACTAGATACATTAAAATGTTTACTTAAAAAGTACTAAAACGGTGCAATAAACAATATTTTGGCGTTTTCTGTAAAACGAGAAGACTTAACATTTAAGATATAAATACCATTCGATAGGTAATTAAAACGTGCATTTGCTGATAAATTAATAAATATAGCGTTCCATTTAAATAAATGAAGTTATAGCCATTTAAAGTTCTCATTTGTTTAATTCCAATTTTTTTACACCCGGTATAAGATGTCAAATTTATTATACTTGGAAAATAAAATATGATCTATTGTTACATTTCAGTGCAAATTTGGTATGCATAACTTAATTACTTTTTAAGTATTTGAAACATGAAAATTAGGTTAAATTTTTACAAAATTCAAATTATTTCAAAAACCTTAAGGTTTAAGTAATAAAAACCTTATTAAAACACACACTTATTTTGATCGAAGGATCCAAAAATGCAATAAAATACAGGGTGTTTCATTAAAAAAAACACAACTTTGATACTTTTAGGGTTTTTGGGACACCCTGTATATTATGAAAGTAATTTTAAAAAGTAGCCCAGTAGTAGAGGGAGATAGCCGATTCTAGAACCTCCTCTGACCTTGACCCCAACCTTGACCCCTTTCGAGGTCAAGGTCAGAGTGAAGGTCGGAGGAGGTCCCAGAATCGACTGGAGGTGAAGGTCGGAGTCAAGGTCAGAGGAGGTTCCAGAATTGAGTGTACCTCCCTTGACCTTGGCCCCAGTAAGGGGGTCCTTTATTGGTGTCGGAGGCCTGGAACTGCGACCTTGATCCCAATAAAGGGCTACCTTATTAGACATTCATAGTATGGTTCCATAACTTAAGGTTATGTTAGAAGATCAGCTAGGAGCGATGCGTGATGTTACCCCTACGACGGTCCAATGGTGAATGACATTAAATGAGTAAATAGCTTCTAATATAGACAATAAACTTGATAGGGGAGCATACATATGGACGGCATAATCTTATTTGGGTAATTTATAAAATGTAACTCATTTATATTAATTGTTAATAATTTTATATTAATAATTATTTATTAATAACAATTAATTATTAATAATAATTTATTAATAACAATTTATTAATAACAATTAATTATTAATAATAATGTATTAATTAATAACAATTATTTATTAATAACAAATATTTTTATAAACAAAATGTATTTCGCGAATGGGATAACATACGGTCACACAAAGTTTTAGAGACGGGCAAACTTGCCTCCGCATTATGTTTGCCGTGTTTTTTTTTCTGATGCGAGAAAACGAGTTGGGTCATTGAACACCGGTGCGGAGTGATATTTAAGACCGGTGAGGAGTGATTTGAATATGTATTAGATTATTTGTATCTTGACATTAACACGCGGTCGGTGAAGGTCATGGTGTATTATTGTTTTTTATTTTACGAGTCGGATTTTAGGTATAAAAGTAAGGATATTTTGAAAATATTTCGCAGTGCATCATTTAAGTTTCCATCGTCAATATCAAAAAAGCAAGTAAGTAGTACATGACTTAATATTAAAAAGTAAATAGCACTAATATATAATTATGTAATTTACATCTAGTGCAACGCTACCAGCCGTATTCGATGAGAACTTGGACTAATAAAGATGCAAATCGTAATCGGAGTAATGAAAATAAATTGCCGAGTCAACAACCGTTGGGCAGTCTTCATGGACTAGAAGGTGGAGAAGAGGAAGGGTTTTTTGAACAATTTTTACAAGAACCAGAATTGGAGTTACCAAATTTGAATATCTGTTCGTTTCATGATTTTGGCGAAGAAGAACGCGAACCACTAATTGCAAGTAATAATCAAGAATGTGCAAATGGAGATCAGTGTACTAATAATACACCAGAAAGAAAAAAAGAAAATGTTTTGAAACCTCTCCTAGCTCCAGTAACATATTTTTTGAATAAAAGTAAAACAAAGTGGATATGTGTTGGTTTGGACAGTGATTTAAATTTTGAACCTGTTATCCGATTAATGGGAAATCGAGGTCAAGGCATAACACTAGATTCAGAAACATGGAGTGATTTTAATAAAGCTAAAGATTGTCTTAACAGAACAATTAATACAAAAAATCTAGATAATTATATAAATATAAACAAATTAAGTGTGTCTTTTATTTATGTTGATAATTATCGCAAAGTCTTGAAAGCAACAGTTGGAACTGACTCTGTGTATTTATCGTATGAAAGTCTTCGTGAAGTTTGGAAATTAAGTGATGTTGTAACATTCCGATTGGAGTTATTAAAAAATTTAGATTTCGGTGACTTTTATTACCGTTGCTTGGATTTATTACCAAATTTTGAAGGTGATTTGAGAAAACGCTTAGAAACTGTATTTAATGGGAGCTGTTCTGAGCAAGTGGCGATTTTTAAGGAAATGATGACTTCTGGAATTGATAAAATAATGTACGATTTAGATTTACATCAAGCCATAAATGCATCGTATAATGGAGAAAACAAAAACCGTAACATTTTGTGAAAGTAAGAACAAAACTCACGCCCTTTATGTCTGGTTGTACGCTTATAGAGAGGCAAGGAAAAGTGATTGGATAAATTGTGCGTTGGATAGATGTAGATTTAATAGACGTATTAAAAGTTTTGAAATTGAATCAAAAAATATTTTGAGTGAAAACCATAGAAATAAAATATATTGTAATAGATTTAAGAATAGTTAGTAGGTATATTAGGATAATGCGAGTTGTATTTTATTTAGTATAGAAAGGATTACGATGAAGTAAACATGTTTGTACTGCATTAGTTAAGAAAAATAAACTGTGTCAAATTTTAATTGCGTTTTGTTTATTGTGTGTTTTAACCCGTATAAAAAGTGATGCTTGGTCAAAACGTGGTTAGTTACAATCGTGAACCAAAGCGGAAAGGTAGTGGTTTGTTAAACAAATTAATAAATAAACTTCCCTTCGAAATACATTTACCTGGATATAACTTTTGCGGTCCGGGAACTAAATTGCAAAAGAGGTTGGCAAAGGGCGACAGTGGTATAAACGTATTGGACGAAGCTTGTAAAGTGCACGATATTGCTTATAGTAAATCTGACAACTTAAAAGAACGACACGAGGCAGATAAAAAATTATACAAAGTTGCAAAGAGTAGAATAACAAGTAGTGGTGCAAGTTTAGGTGAGAAAGCAGCCTCACTAACAGTTGCTGGAGTAATGAAGGCAAAAACTGCTATGGGTATGGGACATGGACGGAGAAAACTAAAAACTAAAAAGATAAAAAGAAGGAGAAGAATCAGTAGAGGTGGTGCATTATCATTTGCCAAAGCAATGAAGCTTGCAAAGAGAGCGATTAAACGTAGTCCCGACAAAAGTCTTCAGGGATCTGTAAAAATTGCGTATAATGTTTTAAAACGAAATAGAAGAGGTATTGGTAGACCTAGACGGAGGGTGGTACCTATTCCTAAACAAGGAGGATTTCTACCGTTAATACCATTATTTGCGGCATTGGGCGCTTTGGGATCCTTGGGTGGCGGTGCTGCAGCTATTGCGAAGGCAGTAAATGATGCTAAGGCTGCTAATGAGCAACAAAAGGAAGAGGCAAGACATAACAGGGTAATGGAAGCTAAAGCAATTGGTTCAGGATTTTACATAAAACCGTATAAGAAGGGTTGTGGATTGTACTTGGGTTTGAATTCAAAAAACTAAGATCAGAGTTCCTTCGCAGACCATTAACTAATATTGATATTATTAAGTATGCAAAGAAACATCGCATACCTTATTTCAGAGGTGTGTTTATGAGAAATGCATTACCGAAAAGAATTCGAAAGCTTGAAAGCGGCATCATCAATTTAGATAATGAGGAAGGTCAAGGAACTCATTGGGTAGCTTATAAAAAACGTGGAAAATCTGTCGAATATTTTGATAGTTATGGAGATCTTCGACCGCCTAAGGAGGTAGAAAAATATTTCTTATCAAATAATGGTAACAATGAAATATCTTACAATTACATAAAGTATCAGAAAAATACTGAAACAAATTGTGGACAGCTTAGTCTGAAATTCTTGTTGAACCATTAATAAGGAAGTGTAACAAGTTATTGTATTTACTTATAGAACGAAAGCCATGGAGAAGACATCGCACGCTTATACGTTCACGTTAAGTGGTAAAAGTTCAGAATTGAGTTGTGATTTCAATCCGGCAATATATTTAAATGAAGATGAAGAATATGAGATGGCTTTAATGAATTTTGAATCATTTAATTCAATACCAAATGTGGACGAGACAAACAATTTATTTCATTTCAAGACGAGTGATAATAAATCGCACGTAATTACATTACCTATGGGAATTTACGATATAGAGGACATTAATGAGTACATAGAGAAAGAACTGTTAGATAAGTATAAACAATATAATGTATTCATCCGTATTCGAGGAAATAGTAATACGCAAAAAGTGAGTATAAAGACTTCGGTGCTGATTGATTTCTCAAAAAAGAATACTATTGGATCTTTACTCGGATTTAAAAGAGATATTGTTATGCAAGGGGGACATTGCGAATCTGATAAGATTGTTGATATTAATAAAGTAAACGCAATTCAAATATATTGCAATGTGGTAAGTGGATCTTATAATAACGGAGAACCTGTTCACGTGTTGTACCATTTTTTCCCAAAAGTACCGGCAGGCTTCAAAATAATTGAATCTCCACAGGAACGTATATATTTACCGGTATCGGGAAAAATTATCAGTTCATTGAAAGTGCGAGTACTGGATCAGTCGAACAATTTAGTAAATTTTAGAAGTGAGGAAATAACGGTAAGCGTACATCTAAGGCGAGTGGAATAGTTGAATTCGTTTTTCACTATGAAAATATACGGAAAATTGAAAAGAAAAAAAGAGTCTTCTGTATTAACGATGGATAGATTAGGAAAGTATAAATGGAAGGACAGTCGTAAGGTATCCTCCAGTGTAAGAAGAGAAGTGAAACCGTTAACACAACGAAATAGAAAATATCTTAGCAGTTTGGGATTTACTTTATTGAAGCAATAATAAATATAATGGATATATTAAATGTGACCGAGAAGATAAAAACAAATAACTCTATAGTAAGTTACGAATATCATACACATCAACCTTTTGGATCGTCAAGTTTTGATCATAATGACGAAATACGAATTAATGTTCCGGAAATAGACAATTATACTATACCTGGTGAAAGCTATTTATATGTAGAAGGGAGTGTTCGAAAAGTGGAGAAAAATGAAGCTAGTAAGACTGCGAAGTTAGTAAATAATCCAGTAGCGTTCATGTTTAGTGATATTCGATATTTAATGAACGGAGTTCAGATTGACTCTGTGAGGAATCTTGGCGTCACATCGACTATGAAGGGATACTTTTCGTTTACAAAAAATGAAATAACAAAATTGGAAAATGCTGGTTGGGCAAAAAATGCAGAGACATGCGATGCATTAGATGAAAACGGCCACTTTAGTCTTAGTGTACCGTTACGAACACTATTAGGATTTGCAGAAGATTATAAAAAAGTTGTTTTGAATGTGAGGCAAGAGCTAATATTAATAAGGAATAACGACGATAATGATGTAATTCTTCAACCTGAGGCATCTAAAGGTGAGAAAGTGAAACTTATTATAGATAAAGTGATATGGAGGGTTCCTCATGTTACCGTGGGCCTTCGTGAGCAATTATCATTAACAAAGCTAACAGAGAAGAATGTCGACATCCACATACCATTCAGAAGTTGGGAAATTCATGAGTATCCTTCACTACCGGAAACAACGAAACACACCTGGGCAGTAAAAACTTCATCACAACTGGAAACACCAAGATTTATAATAATTGGATTTCAAAAGGCGCGCAAGGGAAACGTATCAAAGAGTATGTCAAAGTTTGATAATATAAAATTAAATAATTTGAATGTATACTTAAACGGAATTCGTTACCCTTATGATAATCTTAATGTTGATTATACAAAAAATCAGTATGCCATATTATACGACATGTATGCAAGGTTTCAACAATCTTACTATGTACAGGAAAGTGAACCAATGTTTTCTCCTAAGGAATATTTAGCAGTTGCACCGCTAGTAGGAATTGACTGCATGTATCAAGCGGACACTATTCATAAAAGTGCCGTAGAAATCAAAGTGGAATTTAATACGAAAGAGGCTGTACCAGCGGGTACATCAGCTTATTGCCTAATTTTACACGATAAAGCGTATTACTACACTCCTCTTACGAAAGTTGTTAAGGAGTTATTGTAAGAATACTACTGCAATTATATTTACGTAATAATCAGTTTAGTGCAGATCATCATCGAAGGCAGAGTGTCTAGTAAGTGAAGTGCAAGTGGCTTGCAATGGAAGTAAAAAAATATATTATTATTGATATACAAGGATTTCAAGTAAGAAAAAATCATTTTATACCTAAAGAAGTAGCAAGTTGTGATAGTAAAGGATGCATAAGCCACTTCATATTCAAACCTCCCTATGAATATACGTTTTTAAGTAGAAGAGATAAAAGGACTGTCGATTGGTTGACAAGAAATCATCACTGTTTAAAATGGAGTGACGGATTTGTACCATTGGAAAATTTTGAAGAAATTTTGCAAAGTTTGACTCGTAATATAGGTACTATATATGTAAAGGGTCACGAAAAAGCAATGCATATCAGCAAAGTAATTGATAAACCAGTAATTGAAGTGAGTGATAACATATCAAACATACAAAAAACTCTACCGTATTGTACATTTCATACATCAAGTGATTGTGTGTGTGCACTTACCAATGTATACAAATTAACTCCATTTATACGTAATTATTGAAATCAAATGATATGGAGGAGGAGGAGTCATCATGTAAAGGTGTAGATATATAAACCGTGAACTTGTACAATTTTGCTAGTGCATTTGTGTTGTTCATGATGACAAGTCTGGGTTATTGGATAATTCGTTCAACATATGGACAATGGATTATAAACAAAGTTTGGGAAGTTATAGAAAAGTACGAAAAGGATTTCGGTACTGCAAGTCTTACTGATGAAGATCTTGAGTTTCTGCCCCTGAACTACATACTGAAAAGGATGACCGCTCAAAACGTCGCCATGTTGTGGCATCAATTGCCATCACATTATCGAACAAATCAAGATTTAAGGGAGAAGCTCCCTTGTTTGCAGCATTATAACCAAGACAACATTCGCACTCATATCGATGGCCCTGCCCCTTCAAGAAAAGATTGTCATGGATGTATTTTTAAACATTTAGAAATTAATCAAAAAGTGTAAATTAACTAACGTTTTTTAATAAAGATATTGTAGTATATTAATAATGTTTTACTTGTATTCCTGTAACCCAATTTTAAGAAAGTGTTAATTTTTATTGTTAAAATTTCTTTCAAACAATTTATTTATTAATTAAGTTAATTGAATGACCAATGAGGTCTTTTTTCCAATTGGAGCAAAAGAAAAAAAAAAGGAAAAAAGGAGGAAAAAAGGAAAAAGGAGGAAAGGAAGGAAAGGAAGGGAAAAAAGAAAGAAAAAAGAAAGGAGGAAAAAAGGAGAGGAGAAGAATATTTCTTTTTACAGACCACTCCTCCTTACCAACGTCTCCTCTTTTTAACACGCCTTCAATGCAGAGGGGATGGGAGTGGGAAAAAAGGAGTGGGGATACAAAATTTTTCATACATTGGAACTGAAATAAATGAAAAAGTATAATTATGTATTTTTCTTTCTTTTTTTACAGATTCCGGAATGACAGATTTTTTGAATCTTGTTACTCCTGGCGCTAGGTGGCTGACTGCAACTCATAGACGAGAATGCACATCACCCCGTAATGATGTACTGAATCAAGCCATGGTTGACGCTGACATTCTCAGTATTAGTAAAGATACAAGTGATACTGAGAATGTTGCGAGTACATCAATGCGGGGAAATGTAAGTTCCTTGGCAAGCGGGCAGCAATTTTACATGTCGTCGTCTAATTCTAATCGAAACAGATGGCGATATGGAAATTACTTGCCAAAACAAGAGTACAGGCAGCGTCGTCGTGCCGAGAGGGACATGATGAGAAACAGGAGGAGAACAGTAAACGTTGACAGAAGTGACGTACAGCAAGGATCTGTACTTCGAAGACTGTTGGCGGTTCCTGAATCGATGTCGAGTATATCGATTACCCACCCCCAACAAACTGCACCGTCAACCAGTACTCGCTCCCATCCCAAAATATCATTAATGAATGTATCATCCATTCCAGAACCCGAAATCGAACCTGAAATCGAACCCGAAATCGAACCCGAAATAATTACAATCCTCTCCCAGACATCGGTAACTTCTGTGAATGTGCAAAAAGTTACAGTTCTGGAAAATATAACAGTTAAACCACCCACTAACGTAACTAACGAAATCCCTTGTAACTCACTCCCTTCCAACGAAATCCCTTCAAATGTAATTGTTCCAAGCTCGTCCCGGCCCGTGTCTCCTGTCATCAATTCCTCGTCCCGACCCGTGTCTCCTGTCATCAATTCTTACAGTCAATCGATTGCTCGACAAGTCGGTAATAGGAGTCGCCAAGTAAGAAATTCTCTTACATTTTATCAAAAGTTGTATGATACTTTGTGTGAAAGCGAAACACGTGTAAATAACATGATTGAATCGTTTAATTTCGTTGCCGCTAATATGTCTAATTGTAATCCTGGTTTGTTGCCCGACCTAAAAGAGCAATTGAGACAAATTAGAGGCGAAAAGGAATCCGTGCAAAGGATCATAGCAACAATAAGATATTATGTAAGGGAATATAATCATTGATGACTTCTGTCAACGTTTCGTTCCCTGTTACCACGGATATTCGCTGCTGATTTGAACCTTAAATAATTTTCACTCGGCTAGAAAAAAGAAAAATCAAAGCTATTACAATATAATACGCCTAGAAAAAAAAACCAAAGTTATAAAAAAACAGCTAGGATAACCAAATATATGTACATCAAGTAATAAATAAATGTTTAAGAATAAACGTGTGAATATTTTCCTTCATCCTAAAATAAAACCTTATTATCATAATATGTAGGTGAAGTCTATAATTTATAAAACGCAGAATTAATTTTTACCGCTGCTTCGGGCGAACAACTTAATAATGTATTTATATATTCAAACATGTTCATTAATATGTATGCTAAAATATACAATAAGAAATTGAAAGTGTTTTTTTTTCTTTCTTAATAATGAGCAGCTACATTCCACAATCAAAATATCTAGGTGAGGTCATAAATTGTCCAGTTTATTGTATTCCATATTTAGTTCAGTAAAAACCTTCTTGGTGAGATGACATGCATCCCGTAAGTGTAACTTCACATGAATTATCATTACCGATACAAAATTTTGATAATGCATTATTACAACATCCGAGATTTAAAAAACACAGTGACCTTTTCGGAGGTGAATGTAAGAGAGGCTTAATTATAGGACCGAGTGCATGCGGAAAAACCAACATACTTCTTACACTACTTATTGCAAGGCATGGGTTAAGATATTTAAATATTTATTTATGTTCAAATTCATTGTACCAAGAGAAATATACATTTCTACGTGAATTAATGAAAACGATTCCAGAATGTGGTTATTATGAATATTCGGATATCGCAAGCCTAGAAGTTCCGACATGCATAAATGAATATTCCATTGTAATATTTGATGATGTGCCACCCACAGGTCACAATACAATAAAAGACTATTTTTCATACGGTCGACATAAAAATATTGACTGTTTTTACTTATGCCAGAGTTACAGTGCAATTCCAAAGCAGCTGATTAGAGATAATAGCAATTTGTTAATACTTTTTCGACAAGATGCAATGCATTTGAAACATATATATGATGATCACCTTACGGGGGACATGACTTTTGAAGAATTTAAGGACATTTGTCAAACGTGTTGGGTCAATCCTCATGATGTATTGGTAATTGATTTAGACTGTGGTAAAGAGGAAGGGAGATACCGCAAGGGTTTTGACAAATTTATAATTGTATAAATTTGGGTACAACTTCCTTTACCCTTTCAGTATAAGTGTGTACTTCGATAACACAATGGACAAAAATGTCGCTAGACAACTTGCAGAAGCTCGCACTTCTCTACGTGATAAAATTAGAACCTTGAAATCAAACATAGCTGAGTCTAAACAACATATTGAAGCTACGTTCTCACCCCTCAGTGAGCCACTCAAAGAAATAGCAAGTAAACTTGAGGCTAATCGACTAGAACCCAGTGAATTTCTAGAAGATGATGATAATGACTTCGATGTATCACAAATTAAACCAGCCTACGCACCATCTCCAAAACAGTCTTTTAACATTAAAAGGAGAAAAAAACTTTCGAAAATATACCACGAACCGAAAAAAGAATTACTCGACGATACCTTAATGACACCTACTGCAGAAAACCTTCAACGGAAAGGAGATGTTAGTTTTTTAGATGATGAGGAAGTGATACAAAGTGCCCCATTTAATTCAACTCAAATTGTAGAAAAGCATGATGATTCAAAGACGGATTTTGAACAACAAGAAGAAGAACATGCGTATAGTGATGACGATGATGAAGGAGAAGTAACACTTCCTATGTATCATGCCCAGCAAAGTTTTAGAGAACAATTGAATAGCCCAGAAGTGCAAAATATATTACAACAATTTGATGAATTACCCAGACAATTTCTCATATATTTCAAAACACATACAAAAGCTGACCGCGACGAAAAATATGGCGTACATGAAGTTGACGGAAATTTATATGTTGGAAATTCTGAAATACAATTCGAAGGACGAGACATAAAGATAAATAATCAGATATATACGGGAACAAAAGGACTGTATGAACTCTTATTTAAGAAAAAACCTTCAAAATTTACTTTAATGGATAGCCGAAACTACAGAGATATATTGCAACGAACTAATGCCGCGCGTGTACAATATAATCCAAATAAAGCGATTGCAGCCAACAGAGGGTACAAGTATGTGTCAATAGTAAAACCAATTTTAATGGGTGAGAGACCCCAGGTTTGGTGGGCAAAATTATGGAAGAGTGGAGGATCTCTGGAGACAAACACAATGAAAAGGCAATTAATTCCAGGATCCACTATCGAGTACAAACATTGGGATGACCCCAATGAACTTGTAGATAGGTTACGTTTATTAATAGCTTCACAGCATGCAGGAAATTCATCACACAACAATGAAATTGTTTCAATAATCGAAGAATTAAAAGAGGCAAAAATTATTGTATAAAAACATATTCTTTGAATATACTCGTCATTCAGTGTGCAGCCAGGATACAGTTAGTTTACTTATATGACTCTTAATAAGTTTGTTGAACATCTTACCGGTGCTACCATGTCTGTAGACAAATTTGGTAAACATCTTTACGGACACAGCATTTCAAAACATAGACATTTTCAAAAGTTGAAAGATGATGTAAAGCAGCAGACAACGCGAAAATCAATACAAGTCATCGGATTGTGGACTACTGGCCACGAAGCAGAACCTGGGATTTATCAAATTACAAATAAAGCAGCAACCTCAACGTTTGTTAATGAGGTGTACAGTGGTAAAGTAGTGAAGGTAGTTATGTATGGAGACAACGTTTGGGTCAGAATTAATGGTCAACCCTACAGGACCGAACTAAAAAAAAATCTTGTAACATTGAAACTCAATGATAAAATTCAAATAACTAGACGATTTGTAGACAGACCAGCATCAGCATCGGCCGTTGATATAGTAATTGAATCTGATAATGTCTAAAATTAAGCAAGACGTAGTGAAGGAACTGCATGCACCGGCTAGAAGAAACTTTAAAAGACGTCGTGTTATTCTGAAGGGACTAAAAGATTTATATCAAGCAGATTTAGTTGAAATGATTCCGTATTCAAAGGAGAACAAGGGATTTAAGTATATATTAATGGTTATAAATGCTTTCTCTAAATTTGGATGGGCAGTACCTTTAAAGACTAAGACTGGGAAGGAAGTGACGCGAGCAATGCAAACAATACTGGACAAAAAGAAACTCATACCGAAAAACATTCAAACAGATCATGGCAAAGAATTTTACAACGCAGACTTCAAAACATTTCTTAAACAGTACAATATCAATCATTACAGTACTTATTCAACATTAAAGAGTTCCATTGTGGAAAGATTTAATAGAACCATCAAGGAAAGGATGTGGAAAGCGTTTTCATTGCAAGGTACATATAAATGGTTGGACTTACTACCAATTATTATAAACAACTACAATAATAGCGTACATAGAACAATTGGAATGAAGCCGAAAGATGTTAATAATCGCAATGCAAAGCATCTTTTGAATACAGTGTATAGTTCATTAAAAGTGATTGATACACTACCTCGGAAATTCAATGTAGGTGATCATGTAACAATAAGTAAACACCGCCAAGCTTTCTCCAAAAACTATACACCTAATTGGTCAAACGAAATATTTAAAATCTCTAAAGTGCAAAATACAATGCCGCGAACCTATCTACTGCAGGATGCACAAGGTGAAAATATTATTGGAGGATTCTATGAAGTGGAACTGAAGAAAGTCGCACACCCTGATGTTTATTTGGTAGAGAAAGTAATAAGACGTAAGGGAAATAAAGTTCTCGTCAAGTGGTTAGGATTGGATAGCTCACACAATTCCTGGATATCGAAGAAAAATGTGTTGTAATTATGTTATATAACTTTATTGCCTGTGTATTCGTTTTAAGTAAATAAAACAACTTTTTTTAAAATATATACAATTTATTTACAACCTATACAATACATTAACAAATTATATATACAAAAATATGTACTTTAATATAAATACGTAATGAACAATTTATACAATCTTATTTACTACATATACAATACATAAATCAAACGTAATACATAGAAAACAAGTATAAGGTAACAATTTATACAAAACTTAAAAACATGAAATTAATTTTATAACCTATCGTATTCTTCATTTAATATTTGATTTATACATTCATCTTCTTGAATTTGTTTAATTTGTTTATGACCCCAAGCCAATGTGCCAATTTTATCTGGTAAAATGTAACGTTTATCGTCAGTAGCAGACAAAGCAATTTTATTTTTTAGTTCTGTAAAAACTACATGGTAATCAGAACGGAATGTATACATTTTCTTGAAAATTTCTCCCCCCTCTTCCACTATACGTTTATAATCACACAGAGTCAATTCTTTTTTAATAACATATTTTTTTACACCTTTTGCTTTCTTAACGCAATCTGAAAGTGTATTGATGCAGTATGCTTTAGCTCCTGTACCAAAAAACGATGTAATAATATTACCGGCAAATTCATCCTTCATTTTACCTATAACTGACTTGTTTCGAGGTATGTTATGAACATTATTTTCAGGATAATTGGAAGTATCAAAGTGCTCAATATTATTTTTGATATCATCGTAAATATTTTCAGTAAATACTTCAATTATTAATGAATCCGTGTCTGTGTACAGCAAACGAACATTATCGCCATACTCACGTTTTAAAAAATCATAATAGAATTTATAAACTACAGTTTTAGCTAACTCTAATATACTAAAACCTACGTACAATGGTTTATTGTAATGTATTTTTACAATAGACATTTCCACAGCTATTAAATTTTCACAAAATATTTTGGTAGATTTAAAATTTGGTTTCGCGATAAATACTTCCGCCCCTGGTTTTCTATAACGCGTCTCCCAATGACTCAATAAACGAATGTCAACTCTATTTTCTACATTTTCCATGGTTTTTCCAAATACAATGTTATTCATGGCTTTGTAATGATTCCTTTCAAACGCGTTACTTGACTGTCTTCGCTTTTCCGTATTAAAATCAATATATGACTGCATCCAATTGCTCTGTTCAAATTCGAGAATTCTATGGGTGCGTTTCAATATTAATCCATGATTTAAACATTGTTTTAAATTCATGTAGTGTGTAATGTACTTCTCCTTATCGTACAATGTTGGTACTAATTTCTTATGTTTAGAATTTTCAGGGTTACGCAATTCAGGACAAAATGGCAAATCGTTATGTGTATCATGTAAACATTGAGGATAATCCAAGTCAACTTCCAAAACGTAACCGGTACTAGAATTATTATCAATCTGTAAAACATCAAAATTTTCTAATTCCCGAGCATTCAACCAGCGAAATTTACCTGTAGGCAGTTTTGATTGCATTGCAAAACCGTACAGGTTGGTAGCATCTAAATATGCAATATAAGATATTGGTTGCGTATCATTGAACTCACTTAAAAATTTATTATTTGCTTCGGATTTACGATGAGAACACATACTAAGCCCCCCGCGAATCCCCCTTTTAAAAAAGAAAAACATATCGACGTCTGTAAGGAGTTCCAGTTGAACCCCAGTCATTTTTAATAAAGCGTCCCACCCGAACCCTGGTGCCGTAAAGTAATGTGCCGGATCTAATGTATAATATTGTAATGAAACACTGCGATAATTTTCAAATATGTCGGCCAAAAGTAACACGTCTGAAGTTAAATAAAGTAAGGAATAATCTCCCAATGTTTCACAATTAAACACTTGCCAGACAGTCTGTGCCCTGTTATAATTATCATGTGATACATCAGAATCTGTTAATGAATCATAAAACGCTTCACGTTCTGGTAACTTCGAATAATTTATTTTATCAAAGGAATCCATAAAATCATAGGGAAATATTCCTTTCTGCCTTACTAAATTGAACTTAATGTTGTCAGGAAAATATTTTCGTACTTGTTCACATTGGTTGTCATCTAAATAACTACCAAGTTTTGCAAGGGAGCAAGATAAAAATCGAAAAGAATCTACAAACCTTAAGTTTATAAATACTCGCCTCATTCTACCTTTTATATCTTGTGAATCTGCGACGTGAACTTTTTTACTAAAGGAAATATACTTTTCTTTATTTTGTGCAATTACGTCAACATCTTCACCATTCATCGCAATGTTCTTTATAAACATATGAGAATCATAATTTGATAAATTGTGAAAAAACACCGGAATAAATTTTGGAATTTTATAGTTGACATTACATACCGAGTGAGCAGGACCTCGAAACAAGCCAGTTAAATGGTCATGATCATGAACTTTATCTTTTACATTACTAATTATTTTCTTACAAATATGACAAATATTTTTTTCAAACTCTATCTGATCAGCACTTGTCAAGGGAAGCATTTGTATCACTACTCCTAAGTGATTATTATAAATGTACTTTATATCCTCTTCTAATTGCTTTACAAACTCAATAGCAGCATCTTTCCCGATATATTTTTTAAAAATGGATAATGAATCATCGTAACTACATTTTATATAATATGCGAAAGCATATGGTTCGTGCCGAAAGCACTTCATAGTGTATGATTCATTATCCATTATATTATTTTTTACTTGATCCACTGGACATAATAATGCTTCAAAATCAGCATAGACAACAAACGGAACTTTCAGCTGCCTTTCGTAATGTTCAAATTGTAAAATATTAGACAGTACTTCTTCACCCAGACTATTTATGCGATAATTTGTGTCAGGTAAAACAGCTTTTACTTTACCGCAATCTTCTTCCCTATGCCTAGTAACTTTTTCTATAGAACTAAAGTATAATAAACATCCGTCACAAATAAATTTTTCGTGTCCATGTAACGATAACTGATTTCCTACTAAACGTGACAAATTTCGAATCCAACAATAGTGACTATTACCACCATCATCATTCGTTATATACAATAAGTTTACTATAACGTTCCACAATCCCGTTGAAATTTGTAATGGTACTACTTCGTAACTAACCTTATTATCCCGAATCTCTTTATTGAGACCGTACACGTTCACGCAAATATTGTTCTTATTTTCAAACTTGTTGATGTCTCTTATTTTCATAGGAAATTCCAACTCCGAAAAGTCACACACTGTAGAGTAGTGGGGGTATGATGATGTCCGGTTAGATAATCCAGTCGGAGATCGTAAAGCAGAAGTTATTGCCCAAGCAAAACATGCCTGATCGTTGTTTTGCACGTTTATTACGGCCTTCTTCGATTGTATGGACGTCGGAAGGTTTATATATGTAGACGCCCTCAATGGATTGTACTTATTTATGGTCACCTCCATATACAAAATTTCAAATAATGTCCACCCTATAGAAACAATTCATCATTACTTTCTAAATTAAATCAAATAATAAAAAATCTTTACATATTATATTCAACACGTATTTGTAGGAAATAAATAAAATTAATTCAAATTATATATACATACCTGAATCACGTTCTTGAAATTCGGACATTTTATTTAATATTTCATCTATAAACTCGTAATATTTTCCGTAAACATCACTGCCCACTGTTAACACTTTATTTTTGGTATTAAATGTCTTCATCTCCACATTTTCCTTATTGGATAAAAAGTACAATCCTCCACATTCCAAATTTACTTTAACACTACCAAATATTTCGCGTTTAGCTTCTATTAATGTCAGAACTTTTTCTCTTATTAAATGTGCAAACTCGAGCATATCAACATGATGTCCACGTTCAGACACTCTAAATGTTTCGCTTTTCTGCCCAAATGCAGATGCCAACTTTTCTACACCATCATCAACTATTATAAATCCATTATTCTTATGAGCAGCACTTTTTAGGTGACCAGACATACATTTCTTCTTTACTGGTACGTTGCAAATTTCACATGTTACGACGTCGGACAATGATCGCTTCTTAGCATTTGAGGTACTAGGATTTTCTTGAACTACTTTTGCACTTCCTACACAAGAATTTATCTTGTGACGCCTTACATTGTCTTTCCTTGAAAAAGTCTTACCACAATCTAGGCAGGGAAACATGATGCTATTGGGTAGTAAATAAACAAATTTTACTTAAACACTATATGATGAAGAACGATGAAGTCGAACTGAGTGCTTACAATGAACTGAGAGACGAAAAGGGGTCCACTCTATAAAACAGCAGGTTAACCTTGAGTGATATTACTCCACTCAAGGTTAACCTCTATTACAAGTAAACTTGAGGAAAGCAATTTGATTTATAATTCAATCTTCGTCAGTATCGGCCATGTCCGTATCTGACTCAGATATACTGGATAATTCATAATAAAACGGTTCATCTTCAATGTCTGACAAATCCGAGTTAGACATACTCCGAAATAAATCTCTAGCATCAAGCTCAAATAGTGGCATGGCAAAACAGAAATCACAATATCTTTTTTCCTGTCTAATGAATTCTATTACCTCACCACCACTCATTAGAACCGTTTTACAATACCTAGTCCTAAACAACTTCATACGCTCTGGCTGATGGTAATTGAGCCCCCTACAATGCACACAATACCTCTCTCCATTTGTATCAATCCAGAATTTTTTTTCACCACTACAATATATCTTTGTATCCAAGATATCTGCATGAGTCTTCCAAAATTTTCAGCAAATAGGGCGACTGCTATATATCTTTGCAATCTAACCCCACAACTGAAAGGTAGCCGACGTTTGTATTGTGGGTAAAACTTTTCCGGTCTCTCGTCATTATACACCCAGTTCACGTGTTTCCACCAAAATTCCATTATACTTCCCAAAGGCTTCGGGATCTCACCCTGCACTACTAATTCTTTTATTTTAAATCTATTGTCCAAAATCCGCACACATATTACTTTTAAAACAATATAGAGCAGGCTAAGAGGCTCTCTTCTTCCTACTCTTCGCACTGCCAGTGGATTCATTTTTTGCAGATTGTAAAATTCGAGTAACACAATTTACAAAACTAATTTCGAATATCTATTACAATTCAATTTATTTAATTCCAGCGTTCCCTCTCTCCTAATTTAAAAGGATAACACGTATTTTAAAGGTCGAGGTTACTTGAAGGTCAAGGCCACTTGAAGGTCATTTGAATGTCAAGGTCAAGGTTAAATGTCAAGGTCATTTGAATGCCAAGGTCGTTTAAAGGTCAAGGTCATTTGAATGTCAAGGTCGTTTAAAGGTCAAGGTCATTTGAATATCAAGGTCGTTTGAAGGTCAAGGTCATTTGAATGTCAAGGCCGTTTGAAGGTCAAGGTCATTTGACTATCAAGGTCGTTTAAAGGTCAAGGTCACTTGAAGGTCACTTGAAGGTCAGGGTCAAGCGCATCCTCTGACCTTGAACTAGCCGATTCTAGAACCTCCTCACGACCCTCAAGGTCAGAGGAGGTTCTAGAATCGGCTAGTTCCCCCTACTTAGCCCTAATAGACCCCCATATATCCCTAAAGTGAAACTTTTTGAAAGTCACGTATTTCGGCCACAATATTCCGTGCCGTATGGCGTGAATAACCCTGTATAAATGATACGTTTTAACGTAATCTTCAGGACATCGTGACGGCCAAATTCCTGAATCTGGACCCGATTTCCATCCTCTCTTTGTGCGATTGTTTTGAAAGAGGCTCGAACCAATAGTTGCAATCATCTTCCTTAAGAATTTGCAAACATGTTGTTAGTAACTTGTAATTTGCATAGTACTCTCTAGTAACCCCATGGTAACGTTTCCGTCTTCGAGTGGGATATAATTCGTTTGTCATCATATGAATTTAAAGCCAATTTAGTTTGTTTAAAGGTACTAAGTTTGTGACGTTGTGACTACGATACAAATTTTCTCCATCAAAAAGACATCGTAAATAGTCATTAAATTCGATTGTTTTTACAGTGGCATTCGTAATTCCTTTACTTTTTTTATGAACTTTTTCGTTATACATTTTATATGGATATAATTTTGAGCGAAGGCCAGCAAATTCTTGAATTATATTACCATGTGTTTCATCTTTCATAAGACCTATGACTTTTTTATTAGCCTGCGGTTTGAAAAACATTATTGTCACTGTAATCAGATGTATCGAATTTATGAATATCGTTTTTAATAACTCCGTATATATCTTTACTGAAATCATAAATTACTCGGATCAGTCGACTCCAGTTGACTGGCAGCTGCAGGCAGAGGCTACCGAGCGCGTCTCCAGGTGGTGGATAGGAGCGTGACCGAGAAATCGGCCAGTAGCTGGCATAGGGTCGGGCAGGTGGGTCATCCCCGCATGACCGACCTAAACCAGCTGCCGCGAACCAACTCCAAACTCGCCCAGAGGGCAGAGACGCCTAGGCGAAACCTACCCCAGGGAGAGCAGGCGTTAGGGGAGGGGACGCATCCGCGATACCCTGCACCAACGTCAACACCCGGCTTGACAGGGACGCAAAAGCGAAACTTGTTGATCGACAGCACACCCCCGGGACTCCACAAGAGACCGGCGGAAACCCCTAGAGGGGGAATTTACACCGATGGTTCTGAAACCAAAGTAGGATCCGGGGCGGGAATTTACTTGCAACAAATGGACCTCTCATTAGCTGTACCCCTAGAGAAGCACACAACTGCTCTGCAAGCAGAGATCGTTGGCATCATCCAAGGGGCGAAAGAAATCCTACACCGAGACATCCGTGATGGGAACATCCAAATCCTTACAGACAGTAGGGCAGCAATACTAGCAGTGTGTAGTCAACACTAGTAAAAGAATGTCACAACACCCTTAAACGAGCAGCACAATCAAACAGTATTGAGCTGCGCTGGGTCGAGGGACGCAATAATGAAGAAGGCAACAGCAAGGCAGACGAGTTGGCGCAAGCTGGATCGGTTCTCAGTGATACCACTGACGGGCCTCCGATCGCGCCAACCCCGAAATGCCTCACTGATATACTCAAACAAAATACTCTCAAGATGCTGAAACAACGTTGGGACAACACCTCAGGCTGCAGATAGGCCAAGGAAGCAATACGCTCACCCAATCTGAAAACAGCTGAATATTATTTGCGACTATCCCGGGGGAATCTGCGTCTTATCACAGGTATCCTTACGGGTCACTGTCAGCTAAGGAAACACTTGTTTACTATGGGACTGGTGGAAGCCCCCATATGTAGAGCATGTGAAGAAGAGGACGAGACAGTGGAGCATGTGTTAACCACCTGCCCGGCTCTCGCCCACCTTAGAGAGTCCATGCTAGGGGAGCTCTGGCCGAACATGGCCAACATAAGGGATAACCCTCCAAGCGTTGTGCTGTCCTTTGCTCGCCACCTTGGGTGGCTGAATGAGTGATAGAACAACGCAGGGCTGTCCCAGTCAGGGGGGCACAATGGGCCTAGTGAGGCCTAAGTGCTCTGGTCAATGATTTGATCACCCTTGGCAAACTCAATCCAGATCCAGATCCATCATAAATTAATGAGTCTGTATCTGTATACAAGAGTTTTACTTCTGATGGAAAAAATTTAGAATAAACATAATTATAATGGAAATCATAAAGAATTATTTTAGAGATATCAAGTATCGAGAACCCAGCATGAATTGGTTTATTAAATTTTATATTTAGCCGGCTCATTTCATTAATAACCATATCATTATTGAATATTGGACAACTGTGGAAATTCGGCTTTGATATTAAAGATTTAGCACCATACCGCCCATCCCATTTTGTTATTAATTTAACATCTTTATATTTTCGAACATTTTCCATCGTTTTACCAAACGGTGCGTTATTAAATAATTTATATTGGTTCTTTTCGAAATCATTGGTAGCTTAACATCGTAAATTAGTATTTAAATCTATGTATGGTTTGAGCCAAGCACTTTGTTTAAATTTTAAAATTCTATGAATGTGTTTTAATCGTACACCTAATTGTATATATAGTTGCAAGTTACGATAATGTACAGTATACTTTTCCTTTGGATAAAATGTTGTCATTAATTTTGATAATTTATATCCAGGTGTGCACAAGTGTTCTGGACACAAGGGTAAATCTTTATGAGAGTTAAATAATTCTTCAGGGTATTCTAAATCTACTTCAAATATAAATCCATAATCTGATGTCGATGATATGTGCATTAAATCTAAAATAATAAAAGTGGTCGAGTCAATCCATTGAAATTCACTATGGGGCAGGTATGTAGACATTGCAGCACCATATAAATTATTTACGTCGAAATATATTATATAGGAATCGGGTTTTAATTAATCATAGTCTTTACCCATATACTTGTTATTAGCGCGCGCATATCTATTCGAACATTGTGAAATCCCACCACGAATACCATTTTCAATGAACATTAACATATCTACATCAGTTAATAATTCTAGTTCAATGTTGGTGAATTTTAACATTGCATCCCATGTGTATCCAGGCAAGGTATAATAATGAGCAGGATCTAAGTTATATATTTTTATACTATTTTCTCTACTGTTTTCAAAAACATCTGCCAATAATAATACATCGGTCTTTAGATATAAGTCACTATATTCACCTAAATTTTGAATTTTAAACGTTTTCCAAACCAATTCTATCTTACATACATCGAAACGAGTGAATAAATTTTAATTTTATTTTAGAACCTTGAACATCGTTAGTAAATGAAATATATTTCTCTTTATTTATCGGTAAAAGTGAAACAGTTCCACTAAACGCAGTTGCAATTTCTTTAATTATTAAATGGGCATCATATCCACTAAAATTATGAAAAATGACTGGAATTGTAGTTTGGATTTGATATTCTAAGTTACAAATATTATGTGCAGGACCTCTATAAGTTCCCGTAATATGACAATGATCACGTACTTTTAGATCATGCAATTGAAATGATTTTTCGCAAATGTGACAATTTGTTGTTGCAAAAAAATTACTTTTTTCTTGTAACGTTAATTTATTCATTGGTGCAGTAATCAAAAATACTGGTTCTATATCTTCAACTAGTTGTCTTAATTGTTGAATAAACCAAGTAACACAATTATACCCTCGATATGAATCAAATTTTGATAATGTATCATCATAAGAACCTTTAAATAATATGCTGCACTCATAGAAATATGATTTTGATATTCATTTCGACTAATTTCATTTCTTTCTAAAATACACTCTAAATCTGCATAAATAACAAAGGGTACCTTTTCCTTATAACGATAATTTTTAAATTTAATATATTTCTCATCATCTTTAGGCATTTCTAATTTACACTTATTATTTATCATACAAACTGTTTGGTGTTTATTTAATAACTCGTTTGTACCAAATGAATTTAAACACCTCTTACAAAAATAAAGTTTCCCATTGTTCTTATTTATTTGTGATCCAACTAATCTAGATAAATTTTTTATCCACATGAAGTGATGGTTATTTTCCGATTGGATTAAAAGTAAATCAATATGTTTTATAATTTGAAAATTATTGTTACATAATCTAACTGGTAAAATTGTACCATTCGTTTCATCATCCAATGTGAATACATTAATTCCTAAATTATTTAACTTTTCAAACTTACCAATGGATTTTAACGATATTGGGAAATCTATACCATCATATTTGAAAATAGTACTAAAATTTGGGTATGATGAAACTCTGTCTATATGATGTTTAGCAGGATACAGAGCTGAAACTATAGCCCACAAAAAACAAAATGCATCACTATTCTTTACATTCACTACAGCTTTTTTATGTTTTATAAATGCAGGTAGGTCTGTATACGTACCTATAGTAATGGGACAATAATCGTTAATGTTAACTTTCAGAAACATTATTTGTAATAGGGCCCACCCAGAATCTTTTTCTTGAAATTCACTAAATTTATTTAATATTTTATCCAATATGTTATCATAATACCATTGCTTTAAATCTGTAGATTTGTCTATAAGTTTATTACTTGTTGAAAATGTTATATTATCGATAGTATTTTTAGAAGGTAAAATAAATTTTGCATACAATATAACATTTACTTTGAGCATTGATATCAATTTACGTTTAATTTTTATGGAAAACGATCTGAAAGCATGCTTTAGAAAATCGCTCGGATCACGATAATTTAAATTGGTGATTATACCTGTACAAATTCTATTTTTGAAACAAGATTCAGTATCTTGCCAAACCAAATTTCTTTTACGTTTAAGTAGAGGCTTTTTCAGTTCTAACTTATAGAATTTAAGTAATGATAAATTGGATTCCAATTTTGAATTTTCTAATTTAAACTTTGTATTTTTAATTGCTCTTGATAATAATAAACTAATTTTATTAATGTGTTTAATGAATTTATTAATTTCCTGTTGCTTTATCACATTCAAAGATGTGGAAATTGATTTAACTGCATTGTCACTAAGTTCTGAAAGATTTTGCATTTTGAAATTTGTTTGGTTTTTATTTTCTAAAATAGTAAAATATAAATCTTAGCATTTTAAATGTAACAATTCACTTTTTAGTTTACCTAGAACATTCACAATTCACTAAAACCACTCTTACTAATACTGTATTACTCACTGAAGTAGAATAAGTATTACCGAGGAGCTCCTATCCGTAAGTAATTTATATAGCACAGGTTTTATTTTTTAATCTACTATGGATGCTAGAGGGAATTACCTGGAACAGTAGTTAAATATTATGAATTTCTTATAGTTATATTTATAATAATTATTGAAGATATATTGTACTGTAATGAAATATTCAAACCATTGTTAATTGCAGATACTTTTTATTTTATTACATTTATTATGGATATATATAGTAAGTTTTACGTCTTAAATCATTACCTACATTATAATTACAATATAACTTGTTGAAATGTGTAATTAAAAATTACCTTACGCTATATAATTAAATATGTATTTATCATATAAAATAAATTTACAAGGTTACGCTTATATTTTGTTTAATCTAGAACTCACTTTTATTTTAATAGACACTATACCTGTCAGTCAAATACGTTTAATTATCATTTGTAGTGATTTATTGTTTATGTCGTTGATATTTCCTTCGGTTAATGCAGCAAAACAGTATGGTAAATACACTATACAGCGAAGGCGCTCCACTCCAATATGTCCAATATGTTTAATTATCACCATTTGTAGCGATTTACAGTTTATGTCATTGATGTTTTCTTCGGTTAATGCATAAAAACGTTGTGGTAAATACACAATACACTTTGGATCTTTGAGATGTGCTTGGACCGCATCTCCATGTTGTGTCACCTTGCGAAGACGCTGCACTTCATATTGTTTACCAATCGTCAACGATCTGATTGGAGTAATCACCAACTGTGTTTCTGATCCAATTTTGTTAAGAAGGTCCATTTTGTTGCTGATGATGTTGCTTCTTCGTTAAGACGTAAAACTTACTATATCTATTCAAGACGAGATATACATATATTTATACTAAATATTTTGTTAAAAATATATATGCCCCCTCTTTCCATACATGCTTGAAATAGACTGCTATTAACTAGCTGGATAATTACTCTTACATATAACCTGTTAAATCTCATTTTCATCAGGAATATTCACATCATTTTATAAAAATATTTGATTGCTTTGGTTCCCACCATACATTTTTGTTTTAATACTTTGTATGTCCATTAGGTACTTCGTTTACATTTATAAACGACTATCATTCCCACACGATAAACGTATGTTATACATTTTTTTATAGAATTAGTTGCGTTCGTTGAATATACTTTCAATTTCAATCAATTTCCTGTCTCTGTACTCAGGAATGTTCACATAATCTTGCAAAAAATATTTGATTAGATCTGTTCCCAGCGTACACTTTGCTAAGTAATATTTAATGGGTTCACGTGCATTAAATTAGATATGCATTTTTGTATACACCCGTTTTAATACTTTGTATGTTCATTAGACACTTCGTTTGTATTTATAAGCGACTATTATTCCCACACGATAAATGTATGTTATACATTTTTTATAGAATTAATTGCGTTCGTTAAATATACTTTCAATTTAAATCAATTTCCTGGCTCTGTACTCAGGAATGTTCTCATCATCTTGCAGAAAATATTAGATTAGATCACATTTCTATTCCACACATTAATCGTGATCTAATTTTGTTTGTTTTCATTATCCACACTATATTTTTTTACCTTACTCTAATACATCTATATCATCATCTTATTATCAGGATGAAGAAATAATACAATTCATATAATTTATTAATTTATTGTACATAGTATACAATAATTTTATTCAGATTACAATTATACATAATCAAACAATATTAATACATAAATACCTTTAACAATTATTTGCAAAAATGGTTTCAGTTCATTTAAATATTTTGTAAAATCCAGTTTCGTTAAAGCTGTACATAAACAGTCAATACACTTTTCCTGATCCAAGAATAACCAACACTCATCTGCAGCTTTATAATATTTTTCTTCCATTGTCTGCAACTCTTCCAACTCTGCTTGTTCCAAACCCCATCGATTTTATCGTTGACATGAGACAAATCCCAAATTTGAGAATGTTTGGCACATGTTTTCAACTGCATTTTGAAAATTGACTGCTTCGGATTGATCTTCTGCATACGCCATCCACATGGTGTAGAATATTAACTGAACTAAGAACGTAGCCAGCATCGATTTATATAGCAAAGTTTTAATAAAAAAATATCTTGTATGTATGTATACCTTATATACAACAATATTTTTTCAATATTTTCATTACTCTATTCCATAAGACTCAGATAAGTATTTTAAAGAAGATGCGTGTTATAAAATCCAGTTATTAATTACATAAACATTTTGTTTTGCACACTGTAAATTATTTTGTCTATATTTTAATTTAAACAATGTTATTGTTTTGACGATTTTAATTTCTGCACGAGAGAAGATCATTTTGGACATCCTTGGGATTCAATATCAATTATTTTTAATTCAGATAATTGTTTTTCTAGCCAACGTTTCTTTTGCAAGCCTTTAACAATTGCAAGTGTACAAAAGTCTAATGATTTTAATAAAAATGTTGTTAAATTCGTATAATTTATTGTATACCACTTTAAACCGTGTAAATTATTAGATATCCAATTGATTTGTAATGTAACATTACCATTTAACCAATCCAATTCTATAGGAAAATTAAATAGTGTATGAAATTTACAGTGCCAATCCCCAAGACTCATTAGTGCTAGTTCTTTACATAAAAATTCTCCATTCTTGTATTGAAATCCCTGAATATCAACAATAACTGCACCGGTCAAAGGATTATACTTTATAATTCTATCATGTAATATTAAACAATAAGCTGACGTTTTTGCAGGTATGTTATTATTTGATTCAAATTCTATACGAATGTCAACTGTTCCCGAATTTAGAATTTCATTTTGTCGAGAACAATCGATAACACTAATGGTGCAATGTTTTTAAATGATTCAGGATCAAATAATGATTCGTTTTCTTTTTCATAATATGAACTTTGGAATTGTGCATACATTTCAAATAATGATGCAAACTGCCATCTTGAAAAATCAAAGTTTAAGTTATCATAAGGTTATATTTCGGAATTTAAAAATAATTTAAATTTTTTTAAATTGCAATGATCAAATATACTGACGTTCCCATTGCTTTTATTCTTGCGGTCAGATTGTAAACCTATAATTACATATCGCGGCTTTTCCATTTGAGTTGCAGATTTAACAGTCCAAGTATGCTGTTTTGTCTCTTGTAGTAAAGGATATTCATGTAATTCCCAACTGCGAAAACCAATTTCTAAATCTGGACCCTTCTCAATATAATTTAATAGTGTTAAACGTTCTATATCTGCTACAGCGATATGTGGTAACCGCCAAACAATTTAATTAATATTAACTTTAATTGTTTCATGAATGGCAGTATTATAAATTGCATTTATATCCGAATTACTTCTAATCAAAACAAGTTCTTGGCGAAGATTCAATAAAACTTTTTTAAAGTCCTCAGCAAATCCTATAAGTATTTTTAAATTAACACAAATATTGAAATAACCCAGCGAATCTTCTAAATTATAAGTATCAATCGACCAACCAGCATTAATTAACTTATTTTTATCACTCTCATTAAATGAAACATAACCCTTCATTGTTGTAGTAATACCCGGATTTCTGATACGATCAATAACTTTTCCACCGATCTCATAGCGAATTTCTTCAAACAAATGTGCAAATCCATTTTTAATAAATTTAGCAGTACCTGATTCCTTGTTATCTTCAGTTGTCAAACGACCCTCTATATAAATATAGCTATCAGATAGTAAAGTGTAAATATCCTGTTGTTGAATATGAATTCGGATTTCATCGTTGTTATTAAATGAAGTTGACGCGTAAGGAAGATGCGAATGTTTTTCAACATTTATAATTGAATTATCAAAAAGTGACTTTTCTCCTGCGTTTAATATACTCATCTTTAAGTTTTAAACCAAGCTGTTGTAGAAAGTGACGATTTTCAGGTGTTAATCGTATTATAGCTTTACTATTAATGAGTGATTGCGATGAAGTAGTTTTATTTAAATAATTCTTATTATACCGTACAACCATGTTATTCAGACCCTTTTAGATGTAGTCTTATCGTTATGACTTCCTTACGAAAATTGATATCGTTTCCATCCTGATCTACTATTTTAAGCACTAGTTCTGAGATTATTCTTGTATTTATAGACATGTATAGTACATTTTGGGGGACTTCAATAATTGTAAATCCAGGTGGTATTGACGGGAAGCATTCATGTAGTGTATGAACCAATTGATTATTATTGTATGCTCCTGTGGTTATGTTACATTCCACGCATATGCTATTTACTTTTAATATATTTACAGGTAAATCAGATATGTGTAATACGTTTGCTTCCAAAATTTTGTTTTCAAACCCTAAAAAACTGTTTATTGATTGTGGTTTAGTAAAATCAATGGATTTTGTACACTTTATGTGACATTTTAAAGTATTATTATTAGCTAGTATATGACAAACAGCTTTGAAATTAACATCATCTTTATTTAATTTCTCAATTTCATTGCTAATAAAGTTGCTGATATCATGTAATTCATATGAATCGGTTGGTATTGTAATGACTAGAGAGCGGATAAAAAAGCTTAAAAAATGTTGAAAAAAGCACTTAAAAAGGCACAAAATTTAGAGAAAAAAAAAGCATTAAAAAGCATGTAAACAGGAAAAAAGCATAAAAATGCGAAAAAATATATAATATTATGTAAGTATTTAAAAATTAAATTGTAATTTTGTATACATTCCAAAATAACTAAAATCTATTCATTTTGAAAATTGCCATTCAAAATCAAGTTTAATTTATTTAATATTAAAAATCCTTCATTTTCACCGAATACTTCTTTCGATATTATTTTGATTTCTTGGGTATTGCGTCCAGGTATTTTCTAAATTGAATCTGCTTTTATAAATATTTGATTGTGTTGCTCACAAAATTTAAACGCGATTTTATGTAACTAAATTGTTTTGAAGGAAGCTCTAGTTTCTTAAGAATTGTTTGACAGTCATTAACTGATTTGCTTGTCGTTTGTACATCGTAGCATATAGCCAAGTTCCCGATTTGTTAGCACTGGTTTATGGGGCAGTGAGATATCAGGTAATGTCTCCTTGAATAATTGTACTCACAGAGGAATATTAGAACTATTTGTCCATATTTAATTAAATCTACAAATGGAAGTCTTATTCTTATAGTTTCAGAAATTCGTTTCTATGCATGTGTTAAACTTGTAAAATGCACAAAATGCATTATTAGTAACATTTTGTAACTTGGTATTGTCTACGGGAAAAATAAGCTTGTCAGTCCATCATTTATAAATTTTTCTATAATGTTATTATCAGTTTTCTTCAATTCTTTTGTATATATCAAAATACTGTTGGTCGGATGTCTTCATGTTATTAAACTCCTATTATTAAATTAAACAAGCTTCTGTGGTTTCATCCACGCCAAACCACATATAATTATTCTTAACAATATCTTTAATATTTTGTATGGTTTCATAGTGCGCAAGAGCTACATATTTTTTTTTTCTCAGGAATGCGCATTTTACAATATTTTCCCAAGAAAGATTTAAATACATTATTTTGTAATTTTCTTAGTATTTTGCACAAATATGAATTTAATTCAAATTGTCCATCGTTTGTTGATGATGCTAAAGATTGTGAAATTGTCTGCTGTGTTTTTAGTTTAGCTTTGAACTTTTTCAAACGTTCTTGATGTAGTGTTGTTATAAAATGTCTTACATACAAGTCTTGACTAGTTAAGATGCAGATGGGAACTAAAATAAAACGTACTATTTTTAAACAAAATAATGTATTATTTTCACTTGTTAATTCTGGATAGTTTCTAATTAATTCTTGTATTGTGGTTTTCACCTTTTGCATTATGGGATAAATATAATTTGACAAATAAAGCACTAATAACCTTTCTTCACAATTTTATTTGATTAACCAAATGTACATTTCGGACACAAAGTGACCATTATCAATGGTCATAATCAACTGGTTAAATATATATGTGAATTATATAATATAAGTTCTCTGTGATTCCCCACGTTAATACGATTCACGCATGTAGTAATTTTTTTGATAAATAAGTTTTTGGAATGTCAATTCAATAGTACGGTTTATGAATGCGAGTTTGAATATGAAAATTAACGAAAACGATAAATATGCGCCAGTCGTCTTATCCGTATTTTTGCCGAGAGAAGAAAATTGATAGGGTTGTAGAATACCTGATTATTAGCTATCACTTAAATTTGTTTACATTTAATACTTACTGGGGCCCTTGTTTGGGCCTAGTTTAACGACGTTTACATTCGGAATATCATATGTGTGATTTCTATGAAGCGCTCGTCTGTATTATCTGAATAATGAGACGGTCTAGTATATCTACTTATTTATAAACGAATCCATTGTAAAATGGTAATTTAGACTAATAATTATTAATAATAAAATTAATTATAATTATTGTATCATATTATGAAGATTTTAAACAATTATGTTGTCAAAAGACACGAAGAAAATATGTAACACAAATATGATCTATAAATGATGGGATTCAGATTTTTACGAAAATTCTCTATACTAGCACATTAATTTAATATCAACGTGAAATTTTTATTAAATGTTTAAGAAAATACTCTAAATAAGTATTCGAATCTAAAAAAGCATGAAAATAAGCACAAAAAGTCAAAATAAGCAAAACAAGCAGAAAAAACTTAGCGCTAAGTAATCACATTCTTTAAGATTCGTATAGATATTAAGAAATTTTTTCGATGCTATTAATATTATGGATAAGCATAATGCTAGAAATCCGCTCTCTAGTAATGACCTTATCACCAATATGAAATGTATTATTACTAGAGAGCGGATAAAAAAGCTTAAAAAATGCATTAAAAAAGCATTAAAACAGGAAAAGGCATAAAACCCGAAAAAAGCCCTAAAGAAAACTATATTTTCTTAATATGTTACACGTTTATCAACATGTTTTACATAGAAATTCTGTATAAAACTAAAATAAACATACTTTTTTTACGCAATATATAATATTATGTAAGTATTTAAAAATTAAATTGTAATTTTGTATACATTTCATAATAACTAAAATCTATTCATGAAAACAGTAGATCATTAAATGTTGTTCTAGGGGTTTAATTGTAAAATTATTACTTCTGTCGCTCAGTATTTTTTTGAAAATGGAAAAGCTTCTCTTTATTTTAAATTATTGCTGGATCCATTTGAAAATTGCCATTCAAAATCAAGTGTAATTTATTTAATATTAAAAATCCTTCGTTTTCACCGAATACTTTTTTCGATATTATTTTGATTTCTTTGATAATGCGTCCAGGTATTTTCTAAATTGAATCTGCTTTTATAAAGATTTGATTGTGTTGCTCATAAAATTTAAACGCGATTTTGTGTAACTAAATTGTTTTGAAGGAAGCTCTTGTTTCTTAAGAACTGTTTGACAGTCATTAATTAATGGCAAATCAATTGATTTGCTTGTCGTTTCGGGAAAGTTGTATATAACCCATTTTGTTAGCACTGGTTTATGGGGCAGTGAGATATCAGGTAATGTCTCCTTGAATAATTGCACTCACAGAAGAATATAAGAACTAGTTTCCATATTTAATTAAATCTACAAATGGAAATTTCATTCTTATAGTTTCAGAAATTCGTTTCTATATGTGCTAAACTTCTACAATGCACAAAATGCATTATTAGTAAAATTTTGCTATAATGTTATTATCAGTTTTCTTCAATTCTTTTGTATATAAAAAAAATACTGTTGGTCGGATGTCTTCATGTTAAACTCCTATTATTAAATTGAACAAGCGTCTGTGGTTTCATCCACCCCAAACCACATATAATTATTGTTAATTGTCTGCTGTTTTTTTTAGTTCAGTTTTGAACTTTTTCAAACGTTCTTGATGTAGTGTTGTTATAACATGTTTTACATACAAGTCTTGACTAGTTAGGATGCAGTTGGGAACTAAAATAAAACTTACTATTTTTAAACATGCCTTATAAAATAATGTATAATTTTCACTTGTTAATTCTGGATAGTCTCTAATTAATTCTTCTGTTGTGGTTTTCACCTTTTGCATTATGTGTTAAATATATATGTGAATTATATAATTTAATTTATCTGTGATTCCCCGCGTTAATACGATTCACGCATATAATAATTTTTGATAAATAAGCAAAGTTTTTGGAATGTCAATTCAATAGTACGGTTTTTGAATGCCAGTTTGAATTTGAAAATTAACAAAAACGATAAATATGTGCCAGTTGTCCCATCCGTATTTTTTGCCGAGAGTAGAAAATTTATACGTTTATAGAACACCTGATTATTAGCTATCACATAAATTTGTTTACATTAAATACTTACTGGGGGCCCTGTTTGTGCCTAGTTTAACGACGTTTACATCCGGTATCTTAGGTGTGATTCCTATGAAGCGTTCGTCTGTATTATCCGAATAATCAGACGGCCTATTATATCTACTTATTTATTAACAAATCCATTGTAAAATGGTAATTTATACTAATATTTATTAATAATAAAATTTATTATAATTATTGTATCATATTATGAAGATTTTAAACAATTATGTTGTCAAAAGACACGAAGAAAATATGTAATACAAATATAATCTAAAATGATGGGATACAGATTTTTACGATTTCCCTATATTAGCACATTAATTTAAAGTCGGCGTGAAATTTTTATTAAATATTTTTTAAATATTTAAAAAAATGCTCTAAATAAGCATCAGAATCTAAAAAAAGCATGAAAATAAGCACAAATAATCAAAATAAGCACAAAAAGTCAAAATAAGCAAAAAAAGCAAAAAAAACTTAGCGCTAAATAATCACATTCTTCAAGATTCGTATAGATATTTAGAAATTTTTTCGATGCTATTAATATTATAGATAAGCATAATGCTAGAAATCCGCTCTCTAATTATTACCTTCATCAATATTTGGAATAGCATTGTATGTTTCAAAACTTATTAAGCCTAAACTATAACTTTTTTCCTCTAATGTTAAATCAATTGGTGGGTGATAATTTGCTCTAAGCAATGATGTTGTACCAGTAAGAGTGAACGTCTGCATTTTGCGACAACTATATCACTAGTGAAAACAGTAACAAAACTTAAATATACAGTATTAAATTTTTGAATTTTCTATCATGATTATAACAATTTTTAACTTGTCCACTACTATTAAAATAATTTACAATTTCGATAGGTGGTTTTAAGTTACCGTAACGATCATAATATTGCACATTATTAAATTCTTTTACGTAAGCAACCCAATTAGTTCCTTGGCCCTTCTTAGTATCTAAATTAACAATACCACACTCACGTTCTCTAATACTTTTAGGTAAATTATCATTAATTTATGATTTCAGTAAAGTTATATACGAAGTTATTAAAAACGATATTCATAAATTCGATACATCTAATTACAGTGACAATAATGTTTTTCAAATACCGCAGGCTAATAAAAAAGTCATAGGTCTTATGAAATATGAAACACATGGTAATATAATTCAAGAATTTGCTGGCCTTCGCTCAAAATTATATGCATATAAAATGTATAACGAAAAAGTTCATAAAAAATAAAGGAATTACTAATGCCACTGTAAAACAATCGAATTTAATGACTATTTACGATGTCTTTTTGACGGAGAAGATTTGTATCGTAGTCAAAATCTAATAAAATCGAAACGTCACAAACTTAGTACCATTAAACAAACTAAATTGGCTTTACATTCATATGATGACAAACGAATTATATCCCACTCGAAGACGGAAACGTTACCATGGGGTTACACTCAGAAATAAGTTCAGTATTACTCCAGAGTGCAATGGAGAGGCATATATTTTATCAACTTCAATATGATATTCATTTAAAAGTTAAAGACACATACAGTATACACTTAAAACAATTTATTCGTGAAAATAATATATATTCAATTAAGGAAATATTGAATGAAATTGATATTCCCGATGAAATACTAACTATCAATAGTTTAGAAAATACAAGTAGTGATATTATAAAGCTGCTTTATAAGACTAAACAATATTCTGATTATTTTACCAACCAAATCTTAAAGCATTATAATGAATCGTATGAAGAAATTGATTTCCTTGCAATTGAAACTAATTTGAATAGATTGGAGTGCAAATTTGATACAAATTATAAAATATACCTGGTACTAAATCTACTGTGAGCAAATAACATTGATCTTCAAGTAACAGCCAAAATGCATATATTCAACGTTTTTAAAAATTACAAAAATACTCGATACCTGTTCAACAAATTGATTTGTGATGCTGAGTACTATGCAAATTACAAGTTACTAACAACATGTTTGCAAATTCTTAAGGAAGATGATTGCAACTATTGGTTCGAGCCTCTTTCAAAACAATCGCACAAAGAGATAGCAGTTTGGCTTGTGGAAAATATCAATCGAGCAGAACAAGGAAAGGATGTTGGATTGAAATCGGGTCCAGATTCAGGAATTTGGCCGTCACGATGTCCTGAAGATTACGTTAAAACGTATCATTTATATAAATCGTCCATTAAACTTGATATGTAATATGTTTATAAATAAATTGATTAACTTGTATATTTATCTTTTTAATTAATTCACTAAGTTGATTTAAAAAATGAATTTTTTTGTTTACAAAGTGACATTCCTTGATCGGTCAATTAACCCAGCATTCAGACTTTATCTCCTTAACCGATCATTTAACTCAACATTTTTATCTAACATTCTATTTATATATTCCACCTTATATCCTATTTTTTTGTTTTAATAAAGCTTTTTTATCAAAAGTTAATTAATTCCATCCTAAATTAGTTGATTCACATTTACTAAATAATGTACAACCATCCAGCTAAGATCAAGTTATCGAGCATTTTGACAAATATCAGCTCTTCCATGCCAATCAATTCGGATTTCGGTCAGGAATGTCTACTACTGAAGCTTTGGTGTCCATAACGGAAACAATAATAAACAGTTACGAAAATAAAGAATTTTGTGTGGGCTCACAAAAAATACTGCTTTCTAAATTAAAAACTTATGGTTTTGATGACCTCAGTCTAAATTTAATGGAGACTTATTTAAACGAAAGACAACAAATTGTCACGATAAAAGAAAAGAAGTCTGGTATACGTAATTTAAAGGCAGGTGTTCCTCAAGGATCTGTGCTAGGCCCAGTACTTTTCATTATCTATATAAACGATCTACCAAAATATGTTCAGTCCACAAAAACACTTCTGTTCGCAGATGATACCACTATTCTAAATAGTGAAGCAGCTTTAGAGGTTGCTGAAACTAAAAACAGACTATCTTTGAAATACGTGTCATCATGGTGTAAAAATAATAAACTAGTACTAAATGAATCAAAGACAAAAAGGTAGTTTTCACACTGAGAGCGCACGAAGCAGAATGCAACAATAATGCAAATTATCTCCGAGTTCATCTTGACTTCAACTTAAAATGGGACAAACACGGCGATACACTGGCAAAATCGCTTTCACAAAATATATTTTGTCTGAGAGGAATGTCAAAAAGAGTGGGACACACTCAATTACTAACTGCATACCATGCCTTATTTTAATCTAAATTACGGTACGGAGTGATTGTATGGGGACATTCTTACTCCAGACACCGTATATTTAGCCTACAACGCAGAGCACTAAGAATTATAACAGGTTTATCTTATAGATGTGACTGCAAAGAAGCCTTCAAAAAAGAAAACATACTAACTTTCCCTGCCATATACATCCTTGAATGCCTAGTTTATGTACGATCTTATATTAAAGACTATATAAAAAGCGAATACAAACACTTTTCAAGAACAACAAGTGAACTTTCATTAGAATTTCTGAGATTGGAAAAGTCGAAAAATGGGCCAAATTACTATGGAGTCAATTTTTTTAATAAGTTGACTGTAAGCACGCAAAATTTAGAAATCCATTTATTTAAAAAGAAAATTAAAGAATATCTCATAAACAAGGTGCCGTATTGCATTAATGAATTCTTACAATACACTGATGTTATATAGTAATTGAGTGGAAATAAATATAACTATTTTTTGTATTGTTTTAAATTATTTATTATTTTATTAATTCTTAAGATATATTTTTATATTTTTTTATATTATTTAATTTTAATATATTTTATATAGCATTTTATAGTTGTTAATTGCGTTTTAATTAAACTTTTTATTAATTTTTATTTTCAATTTTAATTTAAAATTTTAACATTTATTTTTATGATAAAATTTTGTCCTTATTCTATACTCACTTCTTAATATATCTTTTATATTTATTTATAAGTTTAATTTTTAATATATCTTATATAGTACTTTATAGTCATAGTTTTTAATTGTCCTTTAAATAAACTATTTATTTATTTTTTATCTTCAATTTTAATTTTAATTCTTAACGTTTTTATTTTTATGATTAAATTTTATTTATTTCCAATCTATATTAAATATTATGCTGTTTATTAACTTTCTAGAATACATTCAATAAAATATATGTATCCAAACGATTTTTTTTGTCCTTATTCTATACTCACTTCTTAATATATCTTTTATATTTATTTATATGTTTTATTTTTAATATATCTTATATAGTACTTCATAGTCATGGTTTTTAATTGTCCTTTAAATAAACTATTTATTTATTTTTTATCTTCAATTTTAATTTTAATTCTTAACGTTTTTATTTTATGATTAAATTTTATTTATTTCCAATCTATATTAAAATGTATGCTGTTTATTAACTTTCTAGAATACATTCAATAAAATATATGTATCCAAACGATTTTTTTCGACATTTATTTGTCATCGTATTATTTATAAATTGATTACTTATTTATATAAACTCGCTATTTTAAATATAGTATAGTTTAAGCAATGTCAATAAATCTCATTCTCTAATTAGTTCGGTATTGTATGTATAAAACATATCATTAAACAAATTATTTGTAATAACATATTTATAGCTACCTTTGTTCGTTTTTCTTGTGACTTATGTAAAACATTTTGTTCCTTACATCAAATAAATATTATTATTATTATTATTAAGGCGAACGCCCTGCTGACCGGTCACTTCCCCCTTATATTTACCTAAATTACTCGATTAACATTTTTTTCACTTTACAACAAGTTAAGGATGACCGGTCATTACCCATCATTTTTTGTTTGCTTTATATTTACCTAAGCTAGTTGATCGTCATTTACGTTATTTTTATGACTGAAGGTGACCGGTCATTAGCCCCTCATGTTTTATTTTTACATAAGATAGTTGATCGACATTTAGCTATTTTTTATGAAAAGTTGATTATACCTTATTATTAAGGATGACCGGTCATTTGATCTACTATTTTTTCTTTGCACGTTGATTAGCATTTATTTATTTTTACGAAAAGTTAATAAATGCTGTGCTTCCCTGGACCATTAGCCTTAAGATGACCGGTCATTTACCCGATTTTTTTACCTTTGCTATTTAATTGGTATTTACTTAATTTTTATGAAAAGTTTATTAATTCCACGTGGAATTCCCGCGCTTGACCTACTTTTCGGACTTAGCATTTTTACGCTCGATAGTGGTCCATAACTCTCGTTGCTACACTACTAACGAAATTAAAAATCTGTCTCAGTTCTTGATATAACTGAATATGATATGCATAATATCGATTTTTCTTCAGAATACGTTGTTCTGACCTCTCGCTTATCATGGTTGCTTCACCTATGTCTTTTTGGCTCATGTTGTATATAAAGCCGGCCATTATTTTGTTGGAGTCGTTTGGTGCGTGCGTTTTCCACTACAAATAGTCGGAAAAGCAGCCACAATCCAGCAACAAGGCCAAAAGGATCAAACAACATTTTATTTAACCAGCAGCTAATCTTGATACTTCAAAAACAGCAAAAATGGGCGACGAAAAGAAGGTTTCTGAATCAGAACATATAAACTTAAAAATCTTGGGCCAGGATAACGCTGTAGTACAATTTAAAATCAAAAGGCACACATCTTTAAGAAAACTGATGAGTGCGAGACCGAGCGGGTCTTAGTTTGAATGTGGTGAGTTTTCGCGTTGATGGCAATCCAATTAACGAAACCGACACACCCAATACCTTGGAATTGGAAGAAGGAGACACGATTGATGTATACCAGCAACAGACTGGTGGCTACTGATTATTTTCAAGAAAAAAATTGTGCTGTGTGTGTGTGTGTGTGTGTTCGTCTGTCGGTGGGCGGTCAAAAACGAATGATCCGATTGAGAAGAAACTTTAAACTTAAGGTTTTATCGTTAGAGACTGGAACTGAAAGTTTTTGGCGAACATTCATAAATCGAAAGTAGATGTTTACTCGAGGATTTTTTTGGTTTTTCTCGATATTTTTCTAAAATTGAAAAATATTACATAACTTTTCAAGCACAAGTTAAAGAGAATTCTCAACTGAACAAGTTTTGTTAGAACATATAATTGAAGTCCCTCTTCAGAGGAATATAAGCCAAACTTGGCATGAAATTGGTGGAATAACCTCCGTTAAAGAAACCTCATTTGGTAGCAGTGTCCTTATAGTAACAGTAGGCAAGAGTGGAAAATCATATTTTTATGAACTCGAGCCTTTCCAGCGCAATAAAAAAACTTGTAATAAAGTATTGTTATAAATATATTTTGAATTTTATTTTGTAAGTAAAATGGATAAATAAATCTATCTATCTATCACGTTTTCATAAAATTCTTGCGAGAAAAAAATTAAAAATAATAATGTTGAAATTTAGTGCCTATTGCTAATAAACTATAAGAGTTGCATGAAATTTATATTAGAAATAATTAAATAAGTAATTGTAGACGCTTTTACTTCGTGATACATTTTCATTTTCATAAAATGTATCACGAAGTAAAAGCCTCTACAACCTACCAGTGTACCAGTTAAGGCTAAAACATATTTTAAATTACATTTAAAAAAAAAAAATAGTGATAAAAACAAAGTTATTAGTTTTATTTTATTATAACAAATAATTGTAAAGTATTTAAAAGTGAACAAATTATTAAGAATAGCTTTTTTCCGCAAACCTCATAGTTTTCGAGAAAAATGTAAGGAAATTACTATGATGGCCACATCACCATTTTATGTTTATATTTTAATTAAAATTTCGCTAATGTTTTACTGATTGAAAGGTGGGATAGACGACACCCACCCACCCTACATACACAAGATAACTTTAAATACTAATCGTTGATGATTTTGCTGCTTAGAAAACAATACAACCTTGTATGTAATAAAAAATAAAGCATAATCCACATTAAGTGTAAATCTAAATGACCTTCTATAGTTGATCTTATCTAAGCTTGATTTACATCCTTTCTACGTATCATGTATATAATTATTATTAGTTTACACACTTACAAATTTTACATTGTAAATTTCTTTTATCCAAATTTTTTAATTCAAGTTATTGCAAACCACGACACTATCAGCAATTAAAGCTAATATGTATATGTAAAGTGGGTGGATGGCCTCTATCCCACCTTATACATACATGGTAACTTTAATTACAAATTTTTAATGGATTTTACATCTTTTTATTTTCCCTATATGGAATTAAAAACATTACATAACTTTTAAAACAAAATTGAAAGGGAATAAGAAACTGAACAAGTTTTATTAAAACATATTTTTCATAATGTTCATAACTTCCAGAATCCAAAATTGAGCAAATTATTAAGAATAGCCATTTTGCGTAAACCTCATAGTTTTCGAGAAAAATATATAATATACTATATAATATAATATACACTAGTAAAATATATCAAATGGTATCTAGAAACATTTGAACGCATAAAGAAAGTATAAAGTAGAATAAAAGTCTATGAATATTGTTTAATTAGCTTAGGCATTAATAGTAAACAGTTTTATTGAAAAATATGTATGCTTTGCTCATTTTCTAATTTTTGTGTATTACAGTAGTTAAATATTTAAATAGAAATTAATAAATGACTTAATATTTCTCATATTTATACTCCTAAATTACTAATATTTAACTTCAATATATTTGTTCCTAGTAAATATGTTTTTATCAACTGATTACACTTGATAAGTCTGCCAAACAAGATAAAATTCGGAGTAATGCAAGAAATATCTATGAGTGTCATATTTACCATTAATCGGGCCTGATAAAAAATACCCATAAATTTTTATTTATTTATTGGCTCATCAATACTTTGAAATTAAAAAATCCAAGTTATTAAATAATTTTCTGAAATAATAATTAAATTGACCGCTCGGGATCATGAAAACAAGATAATTTATATCCTAACATATAGTTCAATTAAAACACTAATATTTTTAGAATTTAGTTCATGGGCTTGATTATTGGCAAAGTGGTATGCGGCTAATTTATGTGACAAAGTTATATGGAATAGTTGAATTTATATTTCGATTTTTATTAAATTCAATCTTATTATTACTGTGGATCAATGTAAGGTGAATTATATTTTGGGTGTATTATACTCATTAAGTTTAAAAATTGATCTAATTTGCGGGATGTACCACTAACTCATGCAATTATTCACATATCTATGCCAAAATAAAATGTGTTAGGGAATTTCCATGTAACATTTTCAATTGCAGTTTGTATCTCTATTATTAAACGAAAATGAGCAGAATAAAATTAGAATGATTCCTTTATCAACTAAAGTTAATTTTGAGGTTTTATTTTTGTTTCAACTTTAGTTTTAAACGAAATATAGCTTAAAAAGTGTGAACAAACATTCGAAAAGTCAGTGTTTGTCATCCAAATTGATTAAGATGCAAACAAATAATTATTATACTATTTGAATTAAATTATAATTCAATTCAAAATGAGTGCTTACACAACAAAAGAAAAAGTTCCGATCATCAAATTGAGTTTTGGCAGACATTCTTCGAGTACTATTTGCGACTTCTGAATTTTGAAACCGGTCCAGTGCCGTGTCAATCAACAATTATTAGAATTGGTCGGAGATTTGAGGAGAAAAGTTGTGTAAACGATGAACATATTGTTAGGAATAAAAGGAAACCATGTGAAGAAACTGTAAATGTGTTGACAAGGATAACAGTAAATCTAACATTAATTGTAAGAAAAGTAGCTTCCGAATGTGATCACAGCAAATCTACCATTCATCTAATTTTAAAAGCTTATGGTTACTGATCCTATAAAAGCCGATATCGCCAAGAACTGCTATCCAGATTCAAGATCTAAATTTTGGAATGGAAATGGAAAAGTGTAACGTAAATAAGAGGTTCAAAATAGTTTGTGTTTTGCAGATAAATGTACTTTTTATTTGGTGTCTGAAAATAAGGAACAAAATAATCGTCATTAGTCTCAAAAAAATATTCATATTGCAACATCAAGAACTGAATATCAAAAACTTATGTTTATGGTCCTATGTCCTAAGGCAAATTAAAGTATTTATTAAAGATTTATTTAAAAAAAATCAGGGATCAAATTACAGAAAGCGCTGGTTATAATGAGATATTGAAATAAAACAGCACACACTGTGTTGTTCTATTTCAATGTGTTATTGAGTTTCATCATGTAACTCCTTTCAAAAGTAACACCTTATTAACCCTTTTGGCCCTGGTGGTGGCAATTGCCACTGCAACATTTACATGTCTTTACTTACTATGACAATCCATATTTTTGCTGTTTATCACTACATGTTACTTCAACAAAGTCTCCTAAACAAAATACATGCGCAGTTTACGTCATTACTAGACTTGTGTTGTGTGTAAATAAGTGTTTTATAAACTCGTGCGAGATGGATGCCGATAACCTCAACAATCTACTTGCGAAGTGCCCCTCTGCTTGTCCAAATTTAGGAATTGTTATAAAAAATTTCATATTAAATACATTATGTTTGTGTTTATGTACGAAACTAAGTTTATTAGAATAAATGTAAGTTTTCATGTTTAGCATATTTTGGCTTTAAGCAGGTCCTAAAGCTAAAATGCAACCACTAATTAATTCCTATACTAATTAAGAAAATTAGTTCAAATTTGGTATTTATGGTCTTAAGAAGCTCCCAATCAGTAGGGGGAACTAGCCGATTCTAGAACCTCCTCTGACCTTGAACTTGATTGACCTTCACGTGACCTTGACCTGTAAGTGACATTCTAGTGACCTTGACCTTTAAAAACTTGACATTCTAATGACCTTGACCTTTAAAACCTTGACATTCAAATGACCTTGACATTTAAATGACCTTGACATTCAAACGACTTTGACATTCAAATGACCTTGACATTTAAATGACCTTCAAGTGACCTTGACCTTTAAGTAACCTAGACATTTAAAATACCTGTTATGCTTTGTAATTAGGGGAGAGGGAACGCTGAAATTAAATAAATTGAATCGTAATAAATATTCGAAATTAGTTTTGTAAAGTGTGTTGTCCGTGTGTTATTTACAATTTGAAAAAAAAAAAATTAATCAAGTGGCGGTGCGAAGAGTAGGTAGAAGAGAACCTCTCAGCTTGCTGTATATAACTTTAAAAGTTATATGTCTCCGGATTTTAGAAAATAGATTCCAAATTGAGAAATTAGTAGTGAAGGGTCAGATCCCGAAGTCATTGGGATGCATGATGGAATATTGGTGGAAACACGTGAACTGGGTGTATGAGAGACCTCAAAAGTTTTATGGAGAACGCCATCATTAGCTGTGGTGTTAGATTGAGTAGGTGTGTAGCAGTCGCCCTATTTGCAGAGAATTTTGCAGCAGTCATGAATATTTGTTGGAGTCGGAGATATATTGTAGTGGTGAAGAAAAAATTCTTGCGTGCATTGTAGGGGGCTCGGTTACCGTCAGCCAAAACGTATTAAGTTTTTTAGAACTAGGTACTCTAAAACTGTTCTAATGAGTGGTGCTGACGTAGTACAATTCATTAGGCAGGAAAAAAGATACTGCGATTTCTGTTTTGCCATGCCACTGTTTGAGCTTGACGGCCGAGATTTATTTCCGAATATGTCTGGCTCGGATTTATCAGACATTGAAGATGAGCCGGTTTACTATGAGTTGTCAAGTGTTTCTGAGACATGGAGGATACTGACGAAGATTAAATTGTAGACAAATTGTTTTCTTAAAGTTTACTTGCAATTAAGGTTAACCTTGAGTGGAGTGATCATTGTCTGACGTCGTAACATGTGAAATTTGCAACGTACCATTGAAGAAGAAATGTATGTCTGGTCACCTAAAAAGTGCTGCTCATAAGAATAATGGATTCATAATAGTTGATGATGGTGTAGAAAAGTTGGCATCTGCATTTGGGCAGAAAAGCGAAACATTTAGAGTGTCTGAACGTGGACATCATGTTGATATGCTCGAGTTTGCACATTTAATAAGAGAAAAAGTTCTTACATTAATAGAAGCTAAACGCGAAATATTTGGTAGTGTTAAAGTAAATCTGGAATGTGGAGGATTGTACTTTTTATCCAATAAGGAAATTGCGGAGATGAAGACATTTAATACCAAAAATAAAGTGTTAACAGTGGGCAGTGATGTTTACGGAAAAAATTACGAGTTTATAGATGAAATATTAAATAAAATGTCCGAATTTCAAGAACGTGATTCAGGTGTGTATCTATAATTTGAATTAATTTTATTTATTTCCTACAAATACGTGCTGAATATAATATGTAAAGATTTTTTATTACTTGATTTAATGTAGAAAGTAATGATAAATTGTTTCTATAGGGTGGACATTATTTGAAATTTTGAATATGGAGGTGACCATTAATAAGTACAATCCATTGAGGGCGTCTACATATATAAACCTTCCGACGTCCATACAATCGAAGAAGGCCGTAATAAATGTGCAAAACAACGATCAGGCATGTTTTGCTTGGGCAATAACTTCTGCTTTACGATCTCCGACTGGATTATCTAACCGGACATCATCATACCCCACTACTCAAAAGTGTGTGATTTTTCGGACTTAGAATTTCCTGTGAAAATAAGAGACATCAACAAGTTTGAAAATAAGAACAATATCTGCGTGAACGTGTACGGTCTCAATAAAGAGATTAGGGATAATAAGGTTAGTTACAAAGTAGTACCATTACAAATTTCAACGGGATTGTGGGACGTTACAGTAAACTTATTGTATATATAATGATGATGGTGGTAATAGTCACTACTGTTGGATTCGAAATTTGTCACATTTAGTAGGAAATCACTTATCGTTACATGGACACGAAAAATTTATTTGTGACGGATGTTTATTATACTTTAGTTCTATAGAAAAAGTTACTAGACATAGGGAAGAAGATTGCGGTAAAGTAAAAGCTGTTTTACCTGACACAAATTATCGCATAAATAGTCTGGGTGAAGAAGTACTGTCTAATATTTTACAATTTGAACATTACGAAAGGCAGCTGAAAGTTCCGTTTGTTGCCTATGCTGATTTTGAAGCATTTTTGTGTCCAGTGGATCAAGTTAAAAATAATATAATGGATAATGAATCATACACTATGAAGTGCTTTCGGCACGAACCATATGCTTTCGCATATTATATAAAATGTAGTTACGATGATTCATTATCCATTTTTAAAAAATATATCGGGAAAGATGCTGCTATTGAGTTTGTAAAGCAGTTAGAAGAGGATATAAAGTACATTTATGGTAATCACTTAGGAGTACAAATGCTTCCCTTGACAAGGGCTGATCAGATAGAGTTTGAAAAAACATTTGTCATATTTGTAAGAAAAAAATAAGTAGTACTGTAAAAGATAAAGTTCATGATCATGACAATTTAACTGGCTTGTTTCGAGGTCATGCTCACTCGGTATGTAATGTCAATTATAAAATTCCAAAATTTATTCCGGTGTTTTTTCACAATTTATCAAATTATGATTCTCATATGTTTATAAAGAACATTGCGATGAATGGTAAAGATGTAGATGTTATTGCACAAAATAAAGAAAAATATATTTCCTTTACTAAGAAAGTTCACGTTGCAGATTCACAAGATATGAAAGGTAAAATGAGGTGGGTATTTATAAACTTAAGATTTGTAGATTCTTTTCGATTTTTATCTTGCTCCCTTGCAAAACTTGCAGTTATTTAGATAACAGCCAATGTGAATAAGTACGAAAACATTTTCCTGACAACATTCAGTTCAATTTAATAAGGAAAAACCATGGAAAATGTAGAAAATAGAGTTGACATTCGTTTATTGAGACATTGGGAGACGCGTTATAGAAAACCGGGCGCGAAACCAAATTTTAAATCTACCAAAATATTTTGTGAAAATTTAATAGCTGTGGAAATGTCTATTGTAAAAATACATTACAATAAACCATTGTACGTAGGTTTTAGTATATTAGAGTTAGCTAAAACTGTAGTTTATAAATTCTATTATGATTTTTTTAAACGTGAGTATGGTGATAATGTTCGTTTGCTCTATACATACACAGATACATTAATAATTTACTGAAAATATTTACGATGATATCAAAAATAATATGGAGCACTTTGATACTTCCAATTATCCTGAAAATAATGTTCATAACATACCTCGAAACAAGTCAGTTATAGGTAAAATGAAGGATAAATTTGCCGGTAATATTATTACATCGCTTTTTGATACAGGAGCTAAAGCATACTGCATCAATACACTTTCAGATTGCGTTAAAAAAATATGTAATTAAAAAAGAATTGACTCTGTGTGATTATAAACGTATAGTGGAAGAGGGGCGAGACATTTTCAAGAAAATGTATACATTCCGGTCTGATTACCACATAGTTTTTACAGAATTAAAAAATAAAATTGCTTTATCTGCTACTGACGATAAACGTTACATTTTACCAGATAAAATTGGCACATTGGCTTGGGGTCATAAACAAATTAAACAAATTCAAGAAGATGAATGTATAAATCAGATATTAAATGAAGAATACGATAGGTTATATAATTAATTTCATGTTTTTAAGTTTTGTATAAATTGTTACCTTATACTTGTTTTCTATGTATTACGTTTGATTTATGTATTGTATATGTAGTAAATAAGATTGCATAAATTGTTCATTACGTATTTATATTAAAGTACATATTTTTGTATATATAATTTGTAAATGTATTGTATAGGTTGTAAATAAATGGTATATATTTAAAAAAAAGTTGTTTTATTTACTTAAAACGAATACACAGGCAATAAAGTTATATAACATAACTACAACACATTTTTCTTCGATATCCAAGAATTGTGTGAGCTATCCAATCCTAACCACTTTATTTCCCTTACGTCTTATTACTTTCTCTACCAAATAAACATCAGGGTGTGCGACTTTCTTCAGTTCCACTTCATAGAATCCTCCAATAATATTTTCACCTTGTGCATCCTGCAGTAGATAGGTTCGCGGCATTGTACTTTTTGCACTTTAGAAATTTTAAATATTTCGTTTAACCAATCTGGATTGAGTTTGCCAAGGGTGATCAAATCATTGACCAGAGCACTTAGGCCTTACTAGGCCCGTTGTGCCCCCCTGACTGGGACAGCCCTGCGTTGTTCTATCACTCATTTAGCCACCCAAGGTGGGGTGCAAAGGACAGCTTAACGCTTATCCTTTATCCTTATCCCTTATGTTGGCCATGTTCGGCCAGAGCTCCCCTAGCATGGACTCTCTAAGGTGGGCGAGAGCCGGGTAGGTGGTTAACACATGTTCCACTGTCTCGTCCTCTTCTTCACATGCTCTACATATGGGGGTTTCCACCAGTCCCATAGTAAACAAGTGTTTCCTTAGCTGACAGTGACCCGTAAGGATACCTGTGATAAGACGCAGATTCCCCCGGGATAGTCGCAAATAATATTCAGCTGTTTTCAGATTGGGTGAGCGTATTGCTTCCTTGGCCTGAGGTGTTGTCCCAACGTTGTTTTAGCATCTTGGGAGTATTCTGTTTGAGGATATCAGTGAGGCTTTCGGTGTTGGCGCGATCGGGGGCCCGTCCGTGGTATCACTGAGAACCGATCCAGTTCGCGCCAACTCGTCTGCCGTGCTGTTGCCTTCTTCATTATTGTGTCCCTTGACTCAGCGCAGCTCAATACTGTTTGATTGTGCTGCTTGTTTAAGGGTGTTGTGACATTCTTTTACTAGTGTTGAGGTGATCTTGTGACTACTTACTGCTAGTATTGCTGCCCTACTGTCTGTAAGGATTTGGATGTTCCTATCACGGATGTCTCAGTAGGATGATGAGAGGTCCATTTGTTGCGAGTAAATTCCCGCCCCGGATCCTCTTTTGGTTTTAGAACCATCGATGTAAATTCGGAGGGTTTCCCCACCCTCTACACTCCCGGTTCCTCTTTTTATCGATACATTATAGGGTCTATTGAAGACGTAGCAGGCTGGCAAGTTGTCTGTCTTCCTTCCAAGGATGGGTGTCTTTTTGACAGCCTCCTCTAAAAGGTGACAGTGTCTGCCAGCCCTGCCTCCTTTGTACCAGAGTCCAACTGAGTTTAGGCGCAGTGCTGCCGCCGTGGCCATATCCTCTACGTATAAGTCGAGAGGTGGAAGGCAGAGCATTGCTTCCATTGCTGCAGTGGGTGTTGTTCGCATTGCTCCGGTCGTGCTGAGGCATGCTATCCTTTGCAACTGAGTAAGCTGCTTTGCTGAGGTTTTCTGTCTGGCTCTGGGCCACCAAACCAGTGCTCCATAGATTAGCATTGGTCTTACTACCTCTGTGTACAGCCAAAGTTCTATCTTGGGAGGTAGCCCCCATGTCTGCCCCACAGCCCTCCGGCATTGCCAGAGGGAGACGCATGCTTTTTTACATTTCATTTTGAGATGTGGTTCCCACGTCAGCTTGCCGTCGAGGATCACTCCCAGGTATTTGACTTCTGACGACAATGTCAACTGGGTGTTGAGGAGCTTAGGAAGCTTTAGCTTACCTAGTTTCCTTTTCTTTGTGAAGAGGACCATATCAGTCTTTGACGGGTTTATGGTCAGAGAGTGGTCGTTACACCAGTGTTCGATTATTTTGAGGGCTTCCTGCATCAAGCTGCATAGCATCGTCTCAAATCTGCCTGTTAGCAGGATGGATATGTCATCTGCATATCCTATGGTGTGGAAGCCATTGTCGTTAAGTCGCCGCAGTAGGCTGTCAACAACTATGTTCCACAGGAGTGGTGAGAGTACTCCACCCTGTGGGCAGCCTTTAGCAACGATCTTTCTGACAGTGGTGTTTCCTACATTTACTGTGACTGCCCTATTCTCCAGCATGCTTTTGATCCATCCACTAACTGTGGGGTTCACACCATGCGTGGAGAGAGCAGTTTCCATTTTTCTGAAGGTCGTTTTATCAAAAGCACCTTATATGTCAATGAACACGCCCAAGGTGGACATTTTGTTGTCCAGAGATCTTTCGATTCGGTCTACAACAGAGCTGACTCCGTTGATTTCCCCTGAGTGTATGCATGTTGGTTAGCGTGGATCGGATTCGTAATCAAAGCAGTCTCGCGAATTAATCTTTCGCACAATTTCTCTAACGTTTTCAGGAATAATGACGTTAGACTAATTGGGCGGTGTGATTTGGTATAGATTAGACACTTTATACGACCAGGTTTCGGTATGAAGATAACTTTTACTTCTCTCCATGCTAGAGGGATGTATCTGAACGCAATACATGCCCTGAAGATTTTGGTTAGGTGGGCTGATAATATGTAAAGCCCCCATTGGAGGAGGGCCGGGAATATACCGTCCAAGCCTGGCGCTTTAAATGGTGAGAAGCTTTTGATTGTCCAGGTTATACGTGTTCCTTCCGTGAGGTGATCTGCCACGTCCCAATCCCCCTTGGAGGGGTTTGAGGGTATGGGTTCTGACCAGCCTTCATCGGAGGTGTTAGTACATCCTGGGAAATGGGTGTTGATGAGAATCTCAGCTGCTTCCGAGAGGTTAGAAGAGTAACTTCCATCCTCTCGTTTTAGGCAACCTGGTTGTCTTGAGGGATTCTTTGAGAGGATCTTTTTGAGCCTTGCAGCTGCCGAGGTGGTTTCAACCTCGTCACAAAAAGACCTCCAGGCTGCCCTTAGTTTTTGCCTTATTAGTTTTTTGTAGTCTTGTTGGATGTTTTTATAGACCATCCAGTCCGACTGTTGTTTAGATTTCTTTGCTTTGATAAAGGATTTTCTCGCAGCTCTTCTGAGATGGTCGAGTTCTCCGCACCACCAAGGTGTGGCGTTCTCGGAGTCTTCCACCTTTCTCGCAGGGCAGAAGTCCTTATATGCTTTTATAATGGAGTGTTGAAACGTATTTACATAGCCTTCAATGTCTTCCACTGTATTAAGTTGGCCGGTAGCTTCGCAAGTTCGCAGACTCCGCGAGAGGTTGCCTATGTAGGCATTCCTGTCCGTTAGTCCCGGGTTGCGAAGGTAACGTGTATTCTTACCGGTTGTATGTGTTAGTGTATATTTGATCCACCTATGATCTGACATTGACACCGACGGTGATACATGCCAGTCGTGGGTTTTGTTTGAGATAACGCTAGTTGCCAATGTAATGTCTATTACAGTTTGGATCCGAGTTGTCACGAACGTCGGTTCAGAACCTCGGTTTAGTATTTATAAATTGTTACAAATGATGAATTCATGTAGTGATTTACTGTTTAGTGTGTTTGACAAATTAGGTGTATAGTTTTTGGAGAAAGCTTGGCGGTGTTTACTTATTCTTACATGATCACCTACATTGAATTTCCGAGGTAGTGTATCAATCACTTTTAACGAACTATACACTGTATTCAAAAGATGCTTTGCATTGCGATTATTAACGTCTTTCGGCTTCATTCCAATTGTTCTATGTACGCTATTATTGTAGTTCTTTATAATAATTGGTAGTAAGTCCAACCATTTATATGTACCTTGCAATAAAAACGCTTTCGACATCCTTTCCTTGATGGTTCTATTAAATATTTCCACAATGGAACTCTTTATTCTTGAATAAGTACTGTAATGATTGATATTGTACTGTTTAAGAAATGTTTTGAAGTCTGCGTTGTAAAATTCTTTGCCATGGTCTGTTTCAATATTTTTGGGTATGAGTTTCTTTTTATCCAGTATTGTTTGCATTGCTCGCGTCACTTCCTTCCCAGTCTTAGTCTTTAAAGGTACTGCCCATCCAAATTTAGAGAAAGCATTTATAACCATTAATATATACTTAAATCCCTTGTTCTCCTTTGAATACGGAATCATTTCAACTAAATCTGCTTGATATAAATCTTTTAGTCCCTTAAGAATAACACGGCGCCTTTTAAAGTTTCTTCTAGGCGGTGCATGCAGTTCCTTCACTACGTCTTGCTTAATTTTAGACATTATCAGATTCAATTACTATATCAACGGCCGATGCTGATGCTGGTTTGTCTACAAATCGTCTAGTTATTTAAATTGTATCTTTGAGTTTCAATGTTATTAAATATCTTTATCCGGGCCTATAGGGTTGACCATTAATTCTGACCCAAAGGTTGTCTCCATACATAACTACCTTCACTACATTACCACTGTACACCTCATTAACAAACGTTGAGGTTGCTGCCTTATTTGTAATTTGAAAAATACCAGGTTCTGCTTCCTGGCCATTACTCCACAATCCAAT
>CAXAKX010000317.1:358499-394693 GCA_963969525.1 Ontholestes murinus
CCTCATTAACAAACGTTGAGGTTGCTGGCCTTATTTTGTAATTTGAAAAAATACCAGGTTCTGCTTCCTGGCCATTACTCCACCAATCCAATGACTTGTATTGATTTCCGCGTTGTCCTGCTGCTTTACATCGTCTTTCAACTTTTGAAAATGTCTATGTTTTGAATGCTGTGTCCGTAGAGATGTTTTTCAAATTTGTCTACAGACATGGTAGCACCCGTAAGATGTTCACCAAACTTATTAAGAGTCATATAAGTAAACTAACTTTATTCTGGCTGCACACTTCATGACGAGTAGATTAAAAAAAATATGTTTTTATACAATAATTTTTGCCTCTTTTAATTCTTCGATTATTGAAACAATTTCATTGCTGTGTGATGAATTTCCTGCATGCTGTGAAGCTATTAATAAACATAAACCTACCCACAAGTTCATTGGGGCCATCCCAATGTTTGTACTCGATAGTGGATCCTGGAATGAATTGCCTTTTATTGTGTTTTTCTCCAGAGATCCTCCACTCTTAATTAATTTTGCCATCATACCTGGGGTCTCTCACCCACTAAAATTGGTTTTACAATTGACACATACTTGTACCTTCGGTTGGCTGCAATCGCTTTATTTGGATTATATTGTACACGCGCTGCATTAGTTCGTTGCAATATATCTCTGTAGATTCGGCTATCCATTAAATTAAATTTTGAAGGTTTTTTCTTAAATAAGATATAGTGGGGAGTCGTGCTAAGGTTTCTTTATTTAATGATATATATATATATATATATATATATATATATATATATATATATATATATATATATATATATCTATATATATATGATTCTACTTCCTTAGAATTTATTAATTTATATCGCGACCGGTTTCGGCGGTTATATATATATATATATATTTTCGCCCGATGATGGCTTAACCGCCGAAACCGGTCGCGATATAAATTAATAAATTCTAAGGAAGTACAATATATATATATATATATATACATATACATATATATATATATATATATATATATATATATATATATATATATATATATATATATCATTAAATCTTAAATAAGAGTTCATACAGTCCTTTTGTTCCCGTATATATCTGATTATTTATCTTTATGTCTCGTCCTTCGAATTGGATTTCAGAATTTCCAAAATATAAATTTCCGTCAACTTCATGTACGCCATATTTTTCGTCGCGGTCAGCTTTTGTATGTGTTTTGAAATATATGAGAAATTGTCTTGGTAATTCATCAAATTGTTGTAATATACTTTGCACTTCTGGACTATTCAATTGTTCTCTAAAACTTTGCTGGGCATGATACATAAGAAGTGTTACTTCTCCTTCATCATCGTCATCACTATACGCTTGTTCTTCTTCTTGTTGTTCAAAATCCGTCTTTAAATCATCATGCTTTTCTACTATTTGAGTTGAATTAAATGGGGCACTTTGTATCACTTCCTCATCATCTAAAAAACTAACATCTCCTTTCCGTTGAATGTCTTCTGCAGTAGGTGTCATTAAGGTATCATCGAGTAGTTCTTTTTTCGGTTCGTCGTATATTTTTGAAAGCTTTCTCCTCCTTTTTATGTTAAAAGACTGTTTTGGAGATGGTGCGTAAACTGGTTTAATTAATGATACATCAAAGTCATTATCATCTTCTAGAAATTCACTGGGTTCTACACGATTAGCCTCAGGTTTATTTGCTATTTCTTTGAGTGGCTCACTGAGGAGTGAGAACGTAGCTTCAAGATGTTTTTTAGACTCAGCTATGTTTGATTTCAAGGTTCTAATTTTATCACGTAGAGAAGTGCGAGCTTTTGCAAGTTGTCTAGCGACATTTTTGTCCATTGTGTTATCGAAGTACACAGTTATACTGAAAGGGTAAAGGAAGTTGTACCCAAATTTATACAATTATAAATTTGTCAAAACCCTTCCTCTTTACCAAAGTCTAAATCAATGACCAATACATCATGAGGATTGACCCAACACGTTTGGCAAATGTCCTTAAATTCTTCAAAAGTCATGTACCCCGTAAGGTGATCATCATATATATGTTTCAAATGCATTGCATCTTGTCGAAAAAGTATTAACAAATTGCTATTATCTCTAATCAACTGCTTTGTAATTGCACTGTAACTCTGGCATAAGTAAAAACAGTCAATATTTTTATATCGACCGTATGAAAAATAGTCTTTTATTGTATTGTGATCTGTCTAGCGACATTTTCGTCCATTGTGTTATCGAAGTACACAGTTATACTGAAAGGGTAAAGGAAGTTGTACCCAAATTTATACAATTATAAATTTGTCAAAACCCTTCCTCTTTACCACAGTCTAAATCAATGACCAATACATCATGAGGATTGACCCAACACGTTTGGCAAATGTCCTTAAATTCTTCAAAAGTCATGTACCCCGTAAGGTGATCATCATATATATGTTTCAAATGCATTGCATCTTGTCGAAAAAGTATTAACAAATTGCTATTATCTCTAATCAACTGCTTTGTAATTGCACTGTAACTCTGGCATAAGTAAAAAAAGTCAATATTTTTATATCGACCGTATGAAAAATAGTCTTTTATTGTATTGTGACCTGTGGGTGGTACATCATCAAATATTACAATGGAATATTAATTTACGCATGTCGGAACTTCTAGGCTTGCGATATCCGAATATTCATAATAACCACATTCTGGAATTGTTTTCATTAATTCACGTAGAAATATTTCTCTTGGTACAATGAATTTGAGCATAAATAAATATTTAAATATCTTAACCGATGCCTTGTAACAAGTAGTGTAAGAAGTATGTTGGTTTTTCGCATGCATTTGGTCCTATAATTAAGCCTCTCTTACATTCACCTCCGAAAACGTCACTGTGTTTTTTTAAATCTCGGATGTTGTAATAACGCAGTATCAAAATTTTGTATCAATAATGATAATTCATGTGGAGTTACACTTATGGGATGTATGTCATCTCACCAAGAAGGTTTTTATTGATCTAAATGTGGAATGCAATAAACTGGGCAATTTATGACCTCACATAGATATTTTGATTAGGTATATTTAAGCATACATATTAATGAACATGTTTGAATATATAAATACATTATTAAGTTGTTCACCCGAAGCAGCGGTAAAAATTAATTCTGCGTTGTATAAATTATAGACTTCACCTACATATTATGATAATAAGGTTTCATTTTAGGATGAAGGAAAATATTCACACGTTTATTCCTAAACATTTATTAATTAATTTATGAACACATATTTGGTTATTCTAGCTTTTTTTATAACTTTGGTTTTATTCTCTTTCTAGACGTATGATTTTATGATAGCTTTGGTTTTTCTCTCTCTAGCCGTATGAAATTTATTTATAGGTCCAAATCAGCAGCGAATATCCGTGGTAACAGGGAACGAAACGTTGACAGAAGTCATTAATGATCCCATTCCCTTACATAATCGGTTATTGTTGGTATGATCTTTTGCACGCATTCCTTTTCAGCTCTAATTTTTCTCAATTGCTCTTTTAAGTCGGGCAACAAACGTATATTGCAATTAGAAATATTAGAGGCAACGAAAGTAAACGATTCAATGATGTCATTGACACGTGTTTCGCTTTCACACAAAGTATCATACAACTTTTGAAAAAATGCAAGCGAACTTCTTACTTGGCGACTCCTATTACCTTGTCGAGCAATCGATTGACTGGAAGAATTGATGATAGGAGACATGGGTCGGGACAAGCTCGGAGCAATTACGTTTGAAGGGATTTCGTTGGAAGGGAGTGTGTTAGAAGGGATTTCGTTAGTGGGTGGTTTAACTGTTATATTTTCTAGAACTGTGACTTTTTGCACATTCACAGAAGTTACGGATGTCTGGGAAAGGATTGTTATTATTTCGGGTTCGATTTCGGGTTCCTTCGGAATGGATGATACATTCATTAATGATATTTTAGGATGGGATTGAGTACTGGTTGACGGTGCAGTTTGTTGGGAGTGGGTATTCGATATACTCGACATCGATTCAGGAACCGCCAACAGTCTTCGAAGTAGAGATCCTTGCTGTACGTCACTTCTGTCAACGTTTACTGTCCTCCTCCTGTTTCTTATCATGTCCCTCTCGGCACGACGACACTGCCTGTACTCATGTTTTGGCAAGTAATTTCCATACCGCCATCTGTTTCGATTAGAATTAGACAACGACATGTAAAATTGCTGCCCGCTTGCCAAGGAACTTACATTTCCCCGTATTGATGTACTCTCAACATTCTCAGTATCACTTGTATCTTTACTAATACTGTCAGCGTCAATCATGGCTTGATTCAATACATCATTACGGGGTGATGTGCATTCTCGACTATGAGTTGCAGTCAGCCACCTAGCGCCAGGAGTAACAAGATTCAAAATATCTGTCATTTCGGAATCTGTAAAAAAAAAGAAAGAAAAATACATAATTATACTTTTTCATTTATTTCAGTTCCAATTTATGATAAATTAAAAAGTAAATATAATAATAATAATAATAATGAATTTATTGCCCAGCAGATTAGAAAATAATCTTATTACAGGGAATATTTACAAAACTACTTAATTAACCCAATTAACATATAAAAAAATACAGGTATAAAAAAATTAATAAAGATTCAATTATATACGAGGTAAATACAGTATGTTACAAAAATATGTTCAAAATAAATAACATTTTACAATAACTCTCGGAGTGATTTTAAAAACACTGCTAAACTGTCACCAAAAATATCAATTGTATAATGTAATGGATTATACAATGTTATAAACCTATTGAGTGGTGAATTTGAATGTGTGACTGTATTATACTTATTTCGTCTAAATATAAATACATTTCGAGATGTTATTCTTGGAACGTGCAGGTTTATATTATTCAGCAATAGTGGATCATCAACAATATAATTAATTATTTTATACAAACATACAACACTAGCAATATTTCGCCTTACCACCAGAGATTGCAAATCAAAAAATGCTAATATATCTGACAGTATAGTCTGGATAAACAAACATTACTTTGTGATACAGGAGTCTAACAAATTTCTTCTGAATTTTTTCAATCATTTGAATGTTGATTTGGTATGTTGGTAACCAAATCATACTTCCATACTATAACTTAGAGCGAACATAAGAAAAATATACTGTTTTCATTACATTTGCATTATTGAAATCTTTACATGATCTTTGTAAAAATCCCAACATTCTTAAACTTTCCGAAGTAATTTGTTTAATATGTGGAGTGAATGATAATTGTATATCAAAAACTATACCGAGATCTCTATAAATCTTGCAATTCTCAAGAGTTACACCATTAATATTATAATTGGTGTGTATATCAACACGTTTGCGACTAAAGCTCATGCATTTACATTTAGATACATTTAATTCTAGCTTGTTAGGTTAGGTTAGGTTGGTGTGGCAGCACCTCTTCGTGCACCGCGAAGAGGTGCACACTTAGGCCTAGATAGGCCCGTTGTGATACAAGTGAGGGACATACACGAACATCCATGGATCCGGACGGAGAATTCTTCCTTTAGAAAAATCCACCGCCCGGCTGGGATTTGAACCCACAACCGTGTGGCCCGTGAGCAGGCACTCTACCCACTAGGCCACCGCGGTCCCTTCTAGCTTGTTAATAACACACCAATTTTCAATGATCGATATATCATTTTGAAGATGTACACCGTCAAGAGAAGAATTTATAGTTCTATAAATTTTCATATCATCTGCATACAAAAGAACTTCTGATGATATATTATCCACTATATAATTAATGAAAATTATAAATAGCAGAGGACCCAGGTTTGAACCTTGAGGTACCCCACTTGACGGTATATATCTCTTCGAGCTGCAACCATTATATTGGACATAGTTATTGCGATCTTTCAGGTACGATTCAATCAAATTCACAGTTGAGTCAAGAACACCAAAATTTCGTAATTTTGCGATTATTAAGTTGTGATCGATGGTATTAAAAGCTTTACGAAAGTCAGTATAAATGACATCAACTTGCAGCTTTTTATCAAGTTTATTAGAAATGTATTCAGTAAAGTTCAATAGGTTTGTTACCGTTGATCGTTTCTTTACAAAACCGTGTTGTTTAAATTTAATATGATTATGTACATGTGCGTACATTTTTTTAGCCATTATTGTTTCAAATAATTTAGCACAATTGCTAATAATTGAAATTGGCCGATAATTTTTTATATCGCTTTTATTTCCCGATTTATAAACAGGTGTAACTCTGCATTCCTTCCAGATTTTGGGAAATACTGATGATTGTACAGACATATTAAATATATGTAGAAGGGGCAACATAAAACATGACACACAATCTTTTACTATAAACGCAGGAATATTATCGGATCCTGAGGTGAAATTCCCTTTTAGTTTTTTACAAGAATTCATTATATCATCTTCTGAAATGTCACCTAAGTTAAAACTGTTAACATATTGAAACGGGTATCTAATATCTCCTGCAGTATACTGTTTATATACGCCTGAAAAATAATCCGCAAATCCATTTACATTCTCAGGTGGCTTATTATATGCATGAGCATTCCAATACATAACACCCGGAATACGTGAGCAATTTTTCTTTTTGTTGAGAAATGACCATAGTTTTTGCGGATCATTGATAATAGAATCCTCTGTCGATTTTATAAACGCATTGTAATCTTCGTTAACGGATTTTCGTATCTGTTTACGCAAAAAATTAATCTTAGATTTGTAATAGTTCAGCTTATGTGTGCGAAACAATTTACGATAATGATGTTTAGTCTTAATCATTTTTATTAGTGTATTACTAAACCATGTAGGATACTTTGCACTATTGCGAATTTGTTTTTTCGGTACACATTCATCCACATATTTATATATAATATTATAAAACGTACTGCAAGCATCCTCAATGGTTTTACATTTTAGAACTGCCGACCAATCGTGTATTGAAAATTTATGATACAACTCAACAAGATTAGCTTTCCGATAATCATACCTATAGCACGCTGACTTTATATCCGTTGCGAATAACTTGGTAGGACTGGAATCAATCTCAACACATACATTTAATGCAGGATGATGAGCATCTTCCTTAACTAATCCTTCGTGGCTTATAACCTCGCAGTTAAGATTACTTCCAGTCAATACTACGTCTAAAATTCTGCCGATAACATTTAATATTGAATTCCACTGTTTTAAATAATTAAAGTTTAGAAAGTTAGAAAAATCTGTTAACATTTGATTATCACCGATATTGCTGGTAAGATATTGATGAACATTTGGTAAATTAAAATCACCACATATGACAACATATTTAAAGTTATTACAAATTGATTCAATTAATTGATAAATACAAACATAAATAAAATTATTGCAAGAGGGAGGAATATATATACATAATAATAAAATTTCTTTATGGTTAATTACAACAGTAAGAGAGATAATTTCATATTGTATAGTAGCAGGTACGCGAATTTCATTTTTCTTGTACTCTATACCGACATCTACCGCAATCAATACGCCACCTCCTCTTCTATGCAGTCGATCTTCTCTGTAGACATTATAATGATCAGGAAACAATTCGGAATCAATAATATCATCCTTAAGCCACGTTTCGGTTAACATAATCACATTATAATCACTTACTGCAACATTGTTATAAATTTGAGAGGTTTTAGTTCGAAGACCTCTAACATTCTGATAAAAAATGTTGATGTTATGCGTATTACCGGTATTATGCTGGGCAGCATCTAGTTTAAAGACACAATTGACGGGACTCCATTTAAATATTTAACACGTATATTCGTTTCACCCATTTGCTTCCTCTTCTTAGTCAGTCCAAATTTTATTTTCAAAATCTATTTGTCTTGGCGTTCTATCATTTCTTATTTTGTATCCCCACTTCTTTTTTCCCACTCCCATCCCCTCTGCATTGAAGGCGTGTTAAAAGGAGGAGACTTTGGTAAGGAGGAGTGCTCTGTAAAAAGAAATATTCCTCCTTTCTTTTTCTTCCTTTCTTCCTCCTTTCTTTTTCTTTCTTTTTTTCCCTTCCTTTCCTCCTTTTTCCTTTTTTCTTTTTTTCTTTTGCTCCAATTGGAAAAAACCTCATTGGTCATTCAATTAACAATAATTGTTAAAGTTTAATCATTAGTTAATAAATAAATCGATTGAAAAAAATATTAACAAAAAAAAACACCTTTTTAAACTTGGGTTACAGGAATACAAATAAAACATTAATAATATACTACAATTTCTTTATTAAAAAACGTTAGTTAATTTACACATTTTGATTAATTTCTAAATGTTTAAAAATACATCCGGGACAATCTTTTCTTGAAGGGGCAGGACCATCGATATGAGTGCGAATGTTGTCTTGGTTATAATGCTGCAAACAAGGGAGCTTCTCCTTTAAATCTTGATTTGATCGTTAATGTGATGGCAATTGATGCCACAACATGGCGACGTTTTGAGCGGTCATCCTTTTCAGTATGTAGTTCAGGGGCAGAAACTCAAGATCTTCATCAGTAAGACTTGCAGTACCGAAATCCTTTTCGTACTTTTCTATAACTTACCAAACTTTGTTTATAATCCATTGTCCATATGTTAACGGTGGACGCAGAAGACTCCTTGTGACGGACTGGCAAGGAAGTAGCACCGGGGGTACTTTCTGGAACCAACACGCACTGGAGGCGGCACAGGGGTCCCTGGCGACGCGCACCATCGATTAAACAGTTTCACGCAAGTGCTACTTACTTGAGCTTTCACGCCACGTCAACGAAGGGCACCGGCTAGCTGTGAAAAAAGTAAAAGAACAAGAGAAAGTGTGTAAATTAAAACATGGGGCGAGAAAAGAAGAAGTACAAAGAAAGAAACATACAAAAATATACAATTAATTAGGAAAAAACAAGACAAGAATCGGCAAAGCCGACCGCTGCTGATGGCAGACGACTGGTAAAGAGAGATAGCCGGAGCCTGGTTTTATACGGTGATCTTGATTACCGCGGCTTTGTTTCGGTCACGTAGGCCCCGCAATTCCGGAAACAGGTAATGATCCTCTTCGCCAAAAAAGGGCCCGTCCTATTATTCCGCACTGGCAGCTGCACATTTTGGAAAATTATCTCGTTTGGATTATTTCAATAATGCGGAATTTATGCAAATTATTATTAGGACTGAAAACTGAACGCCGGTAACACATATGTTGAACGAATTATCCAATAACCCAGACTTGTCATCATGAATAACACAAATGCAATAGCAAAATTCTACAAGTTCACGGTTTATATATGTACACCTTTACATGCTGACTTCTCCCCCTCGTCCATATCATTCGATTTCAATAATAACGTATAAATGGAGTTAATTTGTATACATTGGTAAGTGCACACACACAATCACTTGATGTATGAAATGTACAATACGGTAGAGATTTTTGTATGTTTGATATGTTATCACTCACTTCAATTACTGTTTTATCAATAACTTTGCTGATATGCATTGCTTTTTCGTGACCCTTTATATATATAGTACCTATGTTACGAGTCAAACTTTGCAAAATTTCATCAAAATTTTCCAATGGTACAAATCCGTCACTCCATTTTAAACAGTGATGATTTCTTGTCAACTAATCGCCAGTCCTTTTATCACTTCTACTTAAAAACGTATATTCATAGGGAGGTTTGAATATGAAGTGGCTTATGCATCCTTTACTATCATAACTTGCTACTTCTTTCGGTATAAAATGATTGTTTCTTACTTGAAATCCTTGTATATCAATAATAATATATTTTTTTACTTCCATTGCAAGCCACTTGCACTTCACTTACTAGACACTGCCTTCGACGATGATCTGCACTAAACTGATTATTACGTAAATATAATTAAACTAGTATTCTTACACTAACTCCTTGACAACTTTCGTGGGAGTATAGTAATAAGCTTTATTGTGTAAAATTAGGCAATAAGCTGATGTACCAGCTGGTACAGCCTCTTTCGTATTAAATTCCACTTTGATTTCTACGGCACTTTTATGAATAGTGTCCGCTTGATACATGCAGTCAATTCCTACTAGCGGTGCAACTGCTAAATATTCCTTAGGAGAAAATATTGGTTCACTTTCCTGTGCATAGTAAGATTGTTGAAACCTTGCATACATGTCGTATAATATGGCATACTGATTTTTTGTATAATCAACATTAAGATTATCATAAGGGTAACATATTCCGTTTAAGTGTTTCCAGTTGTGATGAAGTTTTTATTGTCCAGGTGTGTTTTGTTGTTTGCGGTAGTCTGTTAGTTTTGTTAATGATAATTGCTCATGAAGGCCCACGGTAACATGAGGAACCCTCCATATCACTGTATCTATAATAAGTTTCACTTTTTCACCTTTAGATGCCTCAGGTTGAAGAATTACATCATTATCGTCGTTATTCCTTATTAATATTAGCTCTTGCCTCACATTCAAAACAACTTTTTTATAATCTTCTGCAAATCCTAATAGTATTCGTAACAGTACACTAGGACTAAAGTGGCCGTTTTCATCTAATGCATCGCATGTCTCTGCATTTTCTGCCCAACCAGCATTTTCCAATTTTGTTATTTCATTTTTTGTAAATGAAAAGTATCCCTTCATAGTCGATGTGACGCCAAGATTCCTCACAGAGTCAATCTGAACTCCATTCATTAAATATCGAATGTCACTAAACATGAACGCTACTGGGTTATTTACTAACTTTGCAGTTTTACTAGCTTCATATTTGTCCACTTTTCGAACACTCCCTTCTACATATAAATAGCTTTCACCAGGTATAATGTAATTGTCTATTTCCGGAACATTAATTCGTATTTCGTCATTATGATCAAAACTTGACGATCCAAAAGGTTGATGTGTATGATATTCGTAACTTACTATAGAGTTATTTGTTTTTATCTTCTCGGTCCCATTTAATATATCCATTATATTTATTATTGCTTCAATAAAGTAAATCCCAAACTGCTAAGATATTTTCTATTTCGTTGTGTTAACGGTTTCACTTCTCTTCTTACACTGGAGGATACCTTACGACTGTCCTTCCATTTATACTTTCCTAATCTATCCATCGTTAATACAGAAGACTCTTTTTACCTCTTCAATTTTCCGTATATTTTCATAGTGTAAACGAATCCAACTATTCCACTCGCCATAGATGTACGCTTACCGTTATTGCCTCACTTCTAAAATTTACTCAATTGTTCGACTGATCCAGTTCTCGCATTTTCAATGAACTGATAATTTTTCCCGATACCGGTAAATATATATGTTCCTGTGGAGATTTAATTATTTTGAAGCCTGCCGGTACATTTGGGAAAAAATGGTACGACACGTGAACAGGTTCTCCGTTATTATAAGATCCACTTACCACATTGCAATATATTTGAATTGCGTTTACTTTATTAATATCAACAATATTATCAGATTCATAATGACCCTGTTTAAGTATCTTTTTTTAAATCCGAGTAAAGATCCAATACTATTCTGTTTTGAGAAATCAATCTGCACCGAAGTCTTTACACTCACTTTTTGCGTATTACTATTTCCTAGAATACGGATGAGTACATTAAATTTTTTATGTTTATCTAAAATTTCTTTCTCTATGTACTCATTAATGTCCTCTATATCGTAAATTCACGTAGGTAATGTAATTATTTGCGTTTTATTATCACTCGTCTTGAAATGAAATAAATTGTTTGTCTCGTCCACATTTGGTATTGAATTAAATGATTTAAAATTCATTAAAGCCATCTCATATTCTTCATCTTCATTTAAATATATTGCCGGATTGAAATCACAACTCAATTCCGAACTTTTACCACTTAACGTAAACGTATAAGCGTGCGATGTCTTCTCCATGGCTTTCGTTCTATAAGTAAATACAATAACTTGCTACACTTCCTTATTAATGGTTTAACAAGAATTTCAGACCAAGCTGTCCACAATTTGTTTCAGTATTTTTCTGATACTTTATGTAATTGTAAGATATTTCATTTTCACCATTATTTGATAAGAAATATTTTTCTACCTCCTTAGGCGGTCGAAGATCTCGATAACTATCAAAATATTCGACAGATTTTCCACGTTTTTTATAAGCTACCCAATGAGTTCCTTGACCTTCCTCATTATCTAAATTGATGATGCCGCTTTCAAGCTTTCGAATTCTTTTCGATAATGCATTCCTCATAGACACACCTCTGAACTAAGGTATGTGATGTTTCTTTGCATACTTAATAATATCAATATTTGTTAATGGTCTACAAAGGAACTCAGATCTTAGTTTTTTGAATTCGAACCCAAGTACAATCCACAACCCTTCTTATACGGTTTTATGTAAAATCCTGAACCAATTGCTTTAGCTTCCATTACCCTCTTTTGTCTTGCCTCTTCCTTTTGTTGCTCATTAGCAGCCTTAGCATCATTTACTGCCTTCGCAATAGCTGCAGCACCGCCACCCAAGGATCCCAAAGCGCTAAATGCCGCAAATAATGGTATTATCGGTAGAAATCCTCCTTGTTTAGGAATAGGTATCACCCTCCGTCTAGGTCTACCAATACCTCTTCTATTCCCTGAAGACTTTTATCGGGACTACGTTTAATCGCTCTCTTTGCAAGCTTCATTGCTTTGGCAAATGATAATGCACCACCTCTACTGTTTTTTCTCCTTCTTTTTATCTTTTTAGTTTTCTCCGTCCATGTCCCACGCCCATTGCAGTTTTTGCCTTCATTAGTCCAGCAACTGTTAGCGAAGCTGCTTTCTCACCTAAACTTGCACTAGGTTGGTGTGGCAGCACCACGAAGAGGTGCACACTTAGGCCTAGATAGGCCCGTTGTGATACCAATTTCCCTTTCCTGAGTTCTTATGGGAACCATTTGGAGCCATTTATGAATCTGGCTATGCTTCTGGCATCGGTTGTCTCGATGTCAGAGAGCTCATTCATAAAGGAACGGCCTAGGGAGGAATCTCTTATTCCGGCCAGCGCGGGACATTGACAGAGGTAGTGGAGTACGTTTTCCTCCTCCTCTTCATCGAGGCACCCTCTACAAAAGTCGTTGTGGGCTATTCCTAACCTTTCTGCGTGTTTGCCAATGGGACAGTGTCCCGTGATGACTCCCACTGTTAGCGCAATGTCATGCCTCTTTAATGAGATGATGCCATCGCTTCTTTTGCTGTTGCAGCGTGGCCAAATCTGCCTTGCTGTGCTACAGCTGCTCTCATTCATCCACCTTTTGTTTGTTAGGTTTAGGATGATATTGCTTAGGATTTCCTTGCTAGTCGCTAAGGGAATTCCTGGGTGATGGTTTATTGAGGACGAGTGAAGCTTCGTTCCATTCTTAGCCAGCTCATCCGCTGTGTCATTGCCCGGGTTGTTGCTGTGGCTAGGCACCCAGATGAGTTGAGCGTTTGTCTGTGTTGCCAGTTCATTTAGTGATTTCCGGCAATCAGATACCACTTTTGAGGTGCTACTCACACCTGTTAGAGCCCTGATTGCCGCTTGGCTATCAGTGTAAATGTGGACCCGGTTTGCGTTTGTCCTATTGGTCCTTAGCCATTCTACTGCAGTATTTATGGCGATTACTTCTGCCTGTAGTACACTACAGTAGTCTGGTAGTCTGAAGGATAGTCGGATCTTCAGGTCTTCGGAGAAGACTGCTCCCCCAACTTTTGTGTCCTGCTTAGAACCGTCCGTGAAGACGTGTAGTGTCCCTGCTTCATTTTCTTTGTCCACCGCCCAGTCCTCCTTGGTAGGGATCTGGGAGGAGAACTTGTTATGAAATGCAGGGATCGGTAGAGAGCGGTCAATATTCTTAGGGACACCGGGGAATTCTTTGAGAATTCTTGTGTGTCCCCGCGTATTAGTTGTGAGTCGGCAGATTGAGTTCAGTCTTAATGCTGTTGTTAGCGCAATCTGCTTGCCGAGGAGATCCACAGGGGTCAGATTGAGGATTGTTTCCAGTGCTTTCGTGGGACATGTCCTAATAGCTCCTGTAATCATCAGGGTTGCCAACCTTTGGACCGTCCCAAATGCTTGCTGGTGAACCTTTTTGTCCAAAGCAGTCCACCATATGAATACGCCGTAGTAGAGTATTGGCCTTACTACTGCCTTGTAGAGCCAGTAGGTGATGTTGGGTTTCATGCCCCATTTTTTGCCTACCGTCTTTTTGCAAGAGTACAGCGCCACGGTGGCTTTCCGTACTCTTTCCTGGATATTAGGTTTCCAACTGAGCTTTCGGTCCAGTATGATACCTAAATACTTAGCCTGTTCTTTTATCTCCAATTCTACTCCCATTAAGATGGGGGGTGAGAATTTGAGGATTTTGTGTTTCCTAGTAAAAAGAACTAGCTCAGTTTTTTGTGGGTTTACGCCTAGGCCGCATCGTTCACACCACTGAGTTAGTATTAGTAATGCTCGTTGTGTGAGCTGGGACATTACATTGAGATGTTTCCCTGAGATGGCTAGGGCCACATCATCTGCGTAGGCTACTACCCTACATCCGGAGTTGCGTAGATCTAAGAGAAGGTCGTTTAACGCAAGGTTCCAGAATAGGGGAGAAAGGACCCCGCCCTGTGGCGTGCCCCTGTTCGCCTGCCTACTTATACGGGAGTTCCCTAGTTTGGAACGGATGTTTCTTCCTCGGAGCAACTTGCCTATGAGGTCGACAACTGTTGCCTCAATTCCAGTTGCGTTTAAGGCGGACTCAATGGCTTCAGGGTACACATTGTTGAACGCTCCCTCGATGTCGAGGAAGGTCACCAGCGTGTACTCCTTGTGGCCCATTGTTCCTTCTATTTGACTAACCAGGGAGTGCAGAGCTGTTTCCACGGACTTCCCTTTGGTGTACGCATGTTGCGAGGTTGACAACAACTGGGGGTTTATGCTCCCTTTTATGTAGATGTCAAGTAACCTCTCTAGTGTTTTGAGTAAAAATGAGGACAAGCTTATGGGCCTGAAGTCCTTTGGTCTTGTATGGGATATCTTCCCGCTTTTGGGAATGAAAGTTAGTTCCACCTCTTTCCACATCCTCGGGATGTACGAGAAGTTAAGGCACCCCACGAACATGGTTTCCAGCCATGGTATAACTATGTCCTGGGCTTCTTGCAATTCAACTGGACTGATGCCGTCTGGCCCAGCTGATTTGTAAGGTTTGAAGCTTTTGATGCTCCATATAAGCTTCTCTCTGCTCACGATCTTGTGAACGGGGCATTGAGAATGAGAAGTTTCTGTGGACATGGATTCATTGCTTATTCCTCTTGGGAAGTGAGTGTCCATCAGAAGTTCGAGCGTTTCTTTGCATGAGCTAGTCCAGGTGCCGTCTTCTTTCATGACGAAACCTGGGACTACAGGATCTTTAGAAAGAATTTTGCGCAGTCGACATGCTTCTGAAGTGTCTTCGATTTGGTTACAGAATGACTTCCATGCCGTCCGCTTGGCCTTTCTTACTTCACTTTTGAAGCTTCTGAGACTGTCTTTATAAGTTGACCATTCATTGGTGCACTTAGCTTTGTTGAACAGTCTACGGCACTCCTTTCTTAGGGAGTTTAGTTTAGGGGTCCACCAAGTAGGTTTGCTTTTGCCTTTTCTTGGCGTACTGGGACACGCAGTGTCTATTGATTTGTTGCATGCATTGGAGAAGACCTCCACCATCCGATCCAGCTCCTCCACTGTGGTGGGTATGGGTGGCTCAGATGGTAGAGTACTCGATAGGGCAGTTCTATACTTTTCCCAGTCGGTTCTCCTTTTGTCTACAAATCTGGGGCAGTCTTGCATTTGAATATCAAGGTTGAATTCGATATATCTGTGGTCAGAAAAGGAGTGTTCAGAGGACACTTTCCAGTTCCTGATAATGTTGAACGATTGTTCGGTGACTAGAGTAATGTCCAGAACTTCTCGTCTATTAGCAGTTATAAAGGTAGGGGTATTCCCTTCATTACATATGGCGAGGTTGGAAGTAAGTAAGAATTCTAAAAGTGACTCACCTCTTGTGTTGGAATCCGAGCTTCCCCAGATGCTATGGTGGGCGTTCGCATCGGCTCCAATTAGGACGCTGGCTCCTTCCCGGTTAGCTGCGTCAAGGAACCCACTCAGACCCTCGGGGGGGATTTCTTTATCGTGGGCGAAATAGGAGGAGACCAGCCATAGCGTGTAGGACTGGTACTCCATTGATACAGCAACAGTGTCGCTGTTGCTGAAATTTGGCAAGATAAAAGCATTATATCTTTTATTTATGAGAATGCAGGAGCGTGGCTTACCCGAGTCCTGCATGTGGAATAGTCTATATTCTTTGGAGCCTAGTCCACAGATCCTGTTCCCCACTATCCAGGGTTCTTGGATAAGGGCGATGCCCTCCCCTCTGTGTGCTAGGCGAAGGAGCAGAGCAGCAGAAGCTGCCTTGGAGTGGTGGAGGTTAATTTGACCTACCCCCGCCATCTTGGGCCGGATGCTTACATGACACCTCGACGACCGTCTTATCGTTTTCGTCTTCGATGTCAGAGGAGAGCGACGGATTCATGTCCGGTTCGCTCTCCTCATCCAAGCCCAAGGGGCGGAATAGCCTACCTAGGTCCGATGGGGTGTCGCTGTCCGACACAGAGGAATGATGGGTTTCCATCGCTTCTTGAGATGTTTCCTCCTTCTTGGAGGAAGTCAGTTGGTCTTTTTTATAGATGCTCAGGGTGATAGAGCTGAAGCCGTAACTTATCACCCCTTTGCAATCCTCAAGCAAGGTTAGGGATTCCTCGTTCAGTACGACAATCGCCTGCCTCGTGTTACCCCTTGCCTCGCTTGTTTTGGCCACGCTCCAATCTTTGGTGGGTAGCTTGGGGTTGCTCACCTGAATGATCTTCAGGATCGTACTATGGTCCGAGGGTTCTGCTGGGATCCAGGCTCTAGATCTCGGTCTGTTCGGGATCTGGTCCCTTGTTACAGCCTCGATTCTAGCCCCAGGCCAGACTTCACCCAATTCCCCAATGGCAAGCTTGTACAGTTCTGCCGATCTTTGGTCGGCACAGGCTATAAGCTTTACATGACCCTGGTGCTAACCTGCGTCTCTGCACTTGGGAGCGGGTCCTGGATTCTTCTCGAGAATGTCCAGGTATGCTTTTAGGAGGCCCATCTCTACCAACTTCCAGTTGGCTGCCGAGATGGACCCTTCTTTGTGGCTCCCGTCAATTACTGCCCATACGAGGTGTTCCTTAAGGATCTCGCTGTAGGAGTGGTTAGGAGGCCGTTTGGTGGTTTTAGGAGAGGGACCAATCCTCGCTTTCTTCGTAGACACGGGGGGGTTCTCGTCCAGAGAGCGCTGTCTTTTCGACGAGCCTGTCTGGCTGACTTTTGCCTCGTGCAACTTGATGACATTTCGAGCCCATTCCAGGGAAGCCTTGTCCTTATCGGATAGCTGTTGTTCTGGAATGGCCTCAAACTTGCCACGGATTCTGTAAGCCGATTTCCTGTCCTTGTAGGCCTTCATTGAAGGTCGGGCCTCCACGGGCTTGCCCGAAGGGGAGCCTGGACATTGTTCGGCTTTGCTAGAGGTGCTAGGCCCAGGTTTGGTGGCCGATGGCTTAGCACCAGTTTGTTTGGAGTCCTTTTGGGACGGTTGTCTCCCTTTGGGGGTTGACTTGGAGGGCTTTCGCCCGGATAATGAATATTTGCCCACACCAGATCCGACTGGGCTGCCCGCTTCCGCGGGGTGGGATTGCGTGCTTTCGCACGTACCCACCTGGTGACTAGGTTCCCGTTTTGAAATATTCATTGTAGGGGTTTGGGTTACTCTTCGTTTCCCTTCTCACTTACGATCATTGAGGGTACTTATCCCTTGCACCACGTAAAGGTGGTAACCCTCGCTCGGGTAAACTTGCACTACTACTTGTTATTCTACTCTTTGCAACTTTGTATATTTTTTTTTATCTGCCTCGTGTCGTTCTTTTAAGTTGTCAGATTTACTATAAGCAATATCGTGCACTTTACAGGCTTCGTCCAATACGTTTATACCACTGTCGCCCTTTGCCAACCTCTTTTGCAATTTAGTTCCCGGACCGCAAAAGTTTATTTATTAATTTGTTTAACAAACCACTACCTTTCCGCTTTGGTTCACGATTGTAACTAATCACGTTTTGACCAAGCATCACTTTTTATACGGGTTCAAAAGGACAATAAACAAAACGCAATTAAAAATTGACACAGTTTATTTTCTTAATTAATGCAGTACAAACATGTTTACTTCAACGTAATCCTTTCTATACTAAATAAAATACAACTCGAATTATCCTAATATACATACTAACTATTCTTAAATCTATTACAATATATTTTATTTCTATGGTTTTCGCTCAAAACATTTTATGATTCAATTTCAAAACTTTTAATACGTCTATTAAATCTACATCTATCAAACGCACAATTTATCCAATTACTTTTCCTTGCCTCTCTATAAGCGTACAACCAGACATAAAGGGCGTGAGTTTTGTTCTTACTTTCACAAAATGTTACGTTTTTTGTTTTCTCCATTATACTATGCATTTATGGCTTGATGTAAATCTAAATCGTACATTATTTTATCAATTTCAGAAGTCATCATTTCCTTAAAAATCGCCACTTGCTCAGAACAGCTCCCATCAAATACAGTTTTTAAGCGTTTTCTCAAATCACCTTCAAAATTTGGTAATAAATCCAAGCAACGGTAATAAAAGTCACCGAAATCTAAATTTTTTAACAACTCTAATCGGAATGTTACAACTTCACTTAATTTCCAAACTTCACGAAGACTTTCATACGATAAATACACAGAGTCAGTTCCAACTGTTGCTTTCAAGACTTTGCGATAATTATCAACATAAATAAAAGACACACTTAATTTGTTTATATTTATATAATTATCTAGATTTTTTGTATTATTGTTCTGTTAAGACAATCTTTAGCTTTATTGAAATCCCTCCATGTTTCTGAATCTAGTGTTATGCCTTGACCTCGATTTCCTATTAATCGGATAACAGGTTCAAAATTTAAATCACTGTCCAAACCAACACATATCCACTTTGTTTTACTTTTATTCAAAAAATATGTTACTGGAGCTAGGAGAGGTTTCAAAACATTTTCTTTTTTTCTTTCTGGTGTATTATTAGTAGACTGATCTCCATTTACACATTCTTGATTATTACTTACAATTAGTGGTTCGCGTTCTTCTTCGCCAAAATCATGAACGAATATTCAAATTTGGTAACTCCAATTCTGGTTCTTGTAAAAATTGTTCAAAAAACCCTTCCTCTTCTCCACCTTCTAGTCCATGAAGACTGTCCAACGATTGTTGACTCGGCAATTTATTTTCATTACTTCGATTACGATTTGCATCTTTATTAGTCCAAGTTCTCATCGAATACGGCAGGTAGCGTTGCACTAGATGTTAGTTACATAATTATATATTAGTGCTATTTACTTTTTTAATATTAAGTCATGTACTACTTACTTGCTTTTTTTTTGACGATGGAAACTTAAATGATGCACTGCGAAATATTTTCAAAATATCCTGACTTTTATACCTAAAATCCGACTCGAAAAATAAAAAACAATAATACACCATGACCTCCACCGACCGCGTGTTAATGTCAAGATACAAATAATCTAATACATTTGCATATTCAAATAACTCCTCACCGGTATTCAATATCACTCCTCACCGGTGTTCAATGACCCAACTAGTTTTCTCGCATCAGAAAAAAAACATGGCAAACATAATGAGGAGGCAAGTTTGCCCGTCTCTAAAACTTTGTGTCACCGTATGTTATCCCATTCGCGAGATACATTTTGTTTATAAAAATATTTGTTATTAATAAATTATTATTAATAATTAATTATTATTAATAAATAATTATTAATATAAAATTATTAACAATTACTATTAATAGAAATGAGTTGCATTTAATAAATTACCCAAATAAGGTTATGAACTCGGCCGTCCATATGTATGCTCCCCTATTAAGTTTATTGTCTATATTAGAAGCTATTTACTCATTTAAGGTCATTCACCTTTGGACCGTCATAGGGGTAACATCATGCATCGCTCCTAGCTGATCTTCTAACCTTAAATAGTGGAACCATACTATGACTGTCTAATAAGGTAGCCCTTTATTGGGATCAAGGTCGCAGTTCCAGGCCCCCCCTTACTGGGGCCAAGGTCAAGGGAGGTACCCTCAATTCTAGAAACTCCTCTGAACTTGACTTCGACCTTCACCTCCAGCCGATTCTGGGACCTCCTCTGACCTTCACTCTGACTTTGACCTCAAAAGGGGTCAAGGTCAGAGGAGGTTCTAGAATCGGCTATCTCCCCCTACTACTCCCATCAATAATAATTAACACACAATTTTTTTCCAAATTTAAAAATCCAGGACTGAAAGGGTTAAAAGTAACAATTTATTTGTTATAGTTTGTTCAAATTATCCTTTATGTTATTACATAAGCATTATTTTGAATAGTCCAATAATTGTAATTTAACTGGATACGGTTTTAAGATTTTGTACACAATAAACTAAAAATACTAAAAAGAGTATTATTCTATTTAGGGCAATTGTACCTCTTGAATTAACTAGTTTCAACAAAAATAATAAATTTGTGCCTTTGAACTCGCCATCTGTAATTTTATATGTTATATACTGACTTTTTACTCATTTTGAATTTAAATATTTGTTTGTGGGTTATATTATACAATATAGATGACAAGCAGTGACTTTTCACGACAACTACTATTTTGAGCCTCTAATATAACTTCAGGAGGTAAAGGAATCATTCTAATTTCATTTTGATCATTTTCGTTCAATAGTAGAGATACAAACTGCAATTGAAAATTTAACATGGGAATTCCCTATGATCCGTCAAACGGGACGAATAAAATTCCACTTTCAAAGTTTTCAAAAAAGTGAAGCTTAACTAGATATTTTGCAAAAAGTAAAAAGTGTCATTTTTTTCAAATCAATATATCTCGGTTATTTTTTATTTTTTATTAATCTGCATAAAATTATCTAAAAGTTTGTCTTCTACAGTTTTTTCTATCTGTTATAATAACCGAGATATCAAGATTTCATAAAATTGACACTTTTTACTTTTTGCAAAATATCTAATTATCCTTGACTTTTTGGAAAACTTTGAAAGTAGAATTATATTCGTCTCGTAAATCTATATTTCTTTCCCCATTTAACCGTTTCTCTATCTCTTATAGTTTCCGAGATCCCCATAAAGAACATTAAAAAAAACTCCCAATATATATATACGCATCAACTGATTTGAATGAAATATATTATTTATATAAACAACAAAATTAACGAACAGAAAATATGAAATTATTAGATAAGGAGCTAAAAATATATCCATCCTACGACAAAATAAAAAGAAGCTATGTATAAATGTATATACATTTCTGTAGAAATATGCGTGGATTATATGTATTTTACAAACTTATTTTACATCCTAAATGAACTAATACAATTCAAAAAGATGTTTTATTATAATTTATAATTTTTTCCAGCTAGATTTGTAAAATCCCACACTGTGCGACGGTAGACCAATTTGCTTTCGATGTCAGAAACCTGGACACACCGCACGATCTTGTATGGCACCTACACCACTTCCCGAAAACAAGTCATACAACAGAGGCTACCCAAACGAAGAGAGGCGTCACTAAAATTGCACCAAATCAGATATATTAACAACATTCGGAAAAATTTATGATATAACAACGGAAATTGTAATCGACACAGGGGCTTGTCAAAACATAATATCAGAAAATTTAAACGAACCAAAGCAAACAAGCACTTATTACGAACGGCGGATAACAATATAACACACGCTTTAGGAAAAGCATCATTTACAGTCACGGTAGAAAATTTAAAAACCCACTGTACAGCCCTTGTATTAAAATATGTTCACAAACCACTTATTTTAGGCAATAATTTTCTTAAAAAACATGGCGCCGCGCCGAGATAAATTACGTTGATGTCATTAGTTTTTAATGATAGGAAAGAAGAAGTAAACAAATAAAATGAATACGTGGAACAATTAAACCGAGATATTGAAGAGCTTATGCAAATTGACGTTGATCATCACCCTACTCAAGAAATTAAAGCTACGCTGTCGGAAACACTAATCGTGGAAGCAGGGCAGTGCATCACCAGTTTTGCAAAAATACCCACCAGACTAGGGAAAACAACACTGCGTCCTAATTACCAGTTTTTAAACCCTAAAAACTTAGAGTTAATTGAGATTGCAGATTCAACAAATAACGTTGTTAAAATAAAAATAAAATCGCATGCATTCGTTGATACGAGACTTCTGGAAGGATCCACCATAGGATTCTTGCAAAAACGCAATGAAATGAACAACGTGTTTATTTTAGAGGATGATCCAAATGGAAATATCTTAGAAAACCAACGCACACCGACAGGCCACTTATCAATTAATCAAATGAGCGTAGTCAATGAATTAATCGCTCAATATTCCGACGCCTTTGCCGACGACAATGACGACCTAGGCTTAACAACCCTTCAAGTAAATGAGATCGAACTAAACCCAGGGACGAAACCTATAAAATGTAAACCGTACCGGACATTTTACAAAGAAAAACAGGTTATTGAAAATCAAATCGAGGAAATGCTGCGAAATAATTAATAAGGTCTAGCCATGAGGCGATGTTGTATTAGTGAAGAAAAAAGACAACTCTTGGAGATTTTGCGTAAGCTACCAAAAATTAAATTCCGTGGCTAAGAAAAATAACTACCCTTTACCGTTAATAGAAGACGCCCTAAACTCATTTGGCAAGAGCAAATATTTTTCTACACTGGACTTATTAAGCGGTTACTGGCAAGCGAGTGTTAAAGAAGAAAGCAAAGAACTGACAGAGTTTTGTACCCATAATGGCCTATACGAATTCAACGTGCTACCGTTTGGATTATGTAACGCGCCAGCAACATTTCAAGCGTTGGCCTATATTGTTTTTCACAGACTTAAATGCAAGAACGTACTAATTTATTTATCATGACATCATCGTTTTTAGCGAAACTCATATATCATATAGTTACATTAAAAAACATTTTTGATAGACTCCGACAAGCGAATTTAAAATTAAAACCCTCTAAATACATCTTATTTGAGAAGGAAATTAAAGTGCTCGGATTTGTAATTAACGAAGAAGGAATTAAAACTGACCTTGAAAAAATTGCTGCATTCGAAAAATTCCCAGTTCCCACAAACACAAAAGACGTTCAAAGTTTTTTGGGTATATGCAATTTTTACAGGAAATTTATTCGAAATTATTCTCAAGATTGCTCAACTTCTGCATAACGCAACAAAAAAGGGAGGTTTCGTTTGGGATGTGTCTCAACAAACATCGTTTGATAATTTAAAAAATGTATTGTCATCTGGTCCCGTTTTAATTCACTTCGACCCAACGAAAGATGTCGAATTAAAAACAAACGCCTGTGGATACGGAATTGGTGCAATCCTACTGCAAGAAAAGTATGACGGTAAACACCCAGTAGCATTTATTAGCCGAACCCTAACTAAGGCTGAAAAAATTACACTATTTCCGAACTGGAAGCATTGGCGGTTGTTTGGAGTCTCGGTAACTTAAGACACTTAGTTCATGTGCGGCACATCACGATAGTAACGGATCATCATGCACTATGCTGGTTAAAATATTGTCGGAATCCTACTGGAAAACTAGCGATTAAATTGTCGTAGTATAATTACACAGTTGTGCATAAAAATGGTACAGCGCACAAGGACACAGACTGTTTGTCTAGACATCCCGTCAAAACAGCAACAACAGCTGATGAGGAAATGCCAAACGAACTTTCAACATATCTATTAAGTGCAGATTATATCATAAAGTAGCCAAATTTTTGATGGAAAATATGATATGTCGTCATGGATTCCCATGGAGAATTCTATCAAATAGAGGTCAAGTTTTTAAATCGGAAATGATTGCAAGCCTCCAGTACATTATGGGTATAAGAAGTAACCTTAACACGAGTTATCACCCTACTTGTAACGGTCTAACAGAGAGACTAAGTAAAACTATCGTAGACATATTGAGCAACTTTGGGAATACCAAACAAACTGACTGGTGCAACTACATTTCGCACATTGCATTCGCCTATTTTATTGATATATTGATACCAACCGAAGCACAATTATTTCTAGAAACAACGGATGAAACTGTGGAAGAATTCCGATACAAAATCCTAAACGCGAGAGCTGTCGCCGTGGAAAACATTCATTCAAAACAACAAAATTATAGGTAGGATAGTAAACATACTGAAAGGGAGTACGAAGTAGGAGACATAGTCAAAGTTTTTACACCTGTAAGGAAAGTTGGTCGCAGTGAAAAACTGTTACTCAAGTGGTTCGGCCCTTATAAAATTCTTGAGAGGAGGGGAGAGGTCGACTATCTAATTCAAATGGGTCGGACGGCGAACGCCAAAACAGATGTGGTCCACGTATCACTAATAGCACCTTACTACCAACCATTCGATGAAAAAATATCTGATTGAATTTGCGATAAAGGGTAATTAATTAATAAGTTAATTTACTTAATTATACGTTTGTTTTATAGGAATCTAGGGTAATAATTTGTACGGAATGGGATATTAATTAAATTTAGTTTTAGATACAGTACAATGGTCCAATATCTTGACGAATTAGTATGTTTGGTGATTTTACTTCGGCACCTTACCCAGGGAGCCAATTATGACGGGATCGCTTTCGAGGAAAGAGGAGATGTTAAATTAATAATTGCAAATGGCGAGTCGCGGACGTTGCAGAGTTTGGCCTCGAGTTCAACGCGGAACATACGTCCTAGGGGAGGTGGAGAAGATCTGCAAGAATATATCTAACACCCTGGAAATAGGAGCCTACAGAACAGGTAATTTCTCACAGCTTTTCCTTGTCTGATGAGGACAGAATACATTACGAATTCACTTTTCAAAATCTCAACAAAAAAAAATCACATACTTCGACATGCTCTTTATTTTCTTAATTACTAAAACAATTCAATCCGTTAACACCTCATTTAAACATTTTCAATACAATCAAATGAAACAGTCTATAAATAACTTGTCTCTTCAGGTAGTGAAGTTGAAAATAAAAATATTATGCACAATATTGAAATTGAAGCCAGAGTAAAAGAAATAATGTCCACATTAATATTCTTAACCACCGATTTAAGAGTTATCCACTCTGCCCTATTACTCCCCAAGATCCTTGTAAACATCCTGTATACTCCAAGTGATAAATACTTTCCGTTCATTTTGACGACGGAATTGATGTTTTTAAAATTTCTATTAAATTTTTTAAAGTTCCTCGGAGAGGGCGTGGTCAATTATCAAAACCTCTGATTCACTACTAATGAATTAGAACGAGGTATACGCGTAACAGAGACGCAAATGTAGAAGTTAACCATATTTTTGCTAAGTATTGGCCCAACATGCAATTGAATACTGATGTACGAGAGAATGATTGTGAGTGTAAATGAAAATTATGTTAATAATTTTAGTTTAGTATTAAGTTTAATTGTAATATTTGGGGCCTGTACCCTCTCATACACAGGGATGGATCCCGTCGCTGCTGGAGCGAAGTACCTGCAAATATTGTGGGAAATGGGAGTTAAGTGTACGTTAACGGTGCCGTACCGTATTACTTGATCCAGCGACTCTACATTTTCGCTAGACTTTAGGTAGGCGGTACCAGTCTAAGGACGATCCAAACGAGAAATGATTAAATGATGATGATTACTATATTGTTGATTGTAACGAGAGTTGACATACGGTCTCAAATTTAGTTAACTTATTAGTTATAGTGAGAAAATTGACTCAGTAGGGATTTGTTACGAATAAATACGGTAAATGAAGGATTTAATATAATTCAAATGAATGATAATAGGGGTAGGAATAAAAATAAAGTTGTATTTGGCACCACTCAGAAATCATACAATAATAATAATAATTGATCATTGTAATTAGATTAGTATTGGTGGTAGGTAAGTAGAATAGCAAGTAGGAAGGTTATTCAGGAAAGTTAGAAGTAAAGTCTTAGAAGTAATTTTATTATTATTAGTAATGTAGACGTAAGTTAAAAGTGTATTATACTTTAATTTATTTTTATTATGAAAGAAAATCTGTCGATATGTATTTTTGCAGCGGTTACACTACCCACACTGCCGAGATTCCAAGAACCTGGAGGATGGGAGCCGACTTCTAAAGGAAGTTGAAGTGTCACAACACAATGGGCGCATCAAGATGCCAGCAAGCAGAAGAGTGCAGCTTACATTAATGGATGCAGCTGGCCCAGTCAGGCTGTCTCCTAGTAAGAGGTCAGCCCACACCTCGGACACGTCAAGAGTGGATAGACTCACAAATGATGGTGTAGTGTGGACTCTAGAGACCCTAAGTACTATAGGTTAGGTTAGGCTAAGTTGTGTAATCGTTGGGGCACCGATTTACTGAAGGGTAGTAATGTCGCGGACAGGGGTTATTTGAGACAGGAAATATCATGTCGCTTTCTGTCCGCGAGTATGTACGCCCGGAATTCAGCGGAATTCAAGGACTTCCTCGATAATTGTTAATAAGTAATTTTTATGCTGATTAGAGAAATCGAGGAAGATCCGTGGAACCGCCGGGGACGGACAATCGATATTTAGCTGGTAATCGAAGAGGTTGTACCAACATTTAGGTAGTCAAGTGTAGTAATAAATAGTTTTCATCTTGTTCTTCGCCAAGTAAGTAACCTCCCATTTTCCATTAAATTATTCAATAATCCTACCTTTTGCCTTTGATCTCGAAGTCGCTACGACCCCCACGCGACAATATATATATATATATATATATATATACAAATTAAATATTGAAAAGTGAGTGCAGTATTAATCATGATAATTAATAATAAGAAAAATAATTTTTCTTTGTGAGCATTTCTGCACTTATGATTTACATTTTAATGTAAATACTCTAGCTAACAGTTAAAACAACTACTCCCCGTACTAAAGCACCGCCAGGCATTGAATGATATAACTGTTAGCTGTCGTTACATGTCTGAAATATCGTTTTTTATACGCGCCTCGAAAATCGAACATCGGCAATGGCTCAATTCTTTTTCGAACTGATTCATTCTCGTGACGGCCTTTCACCAGAAAGGACGCACGTAGTTACGACATAGCTGCACTGATGAGCTGTGATACAGCGAAACACGTGTCTGCAGATAGTCGTTGCATAACACTTTTTGACGAACGGATAAAAAAATGATAACACCACAAAAATTGTTACATCGTGCTGAATATTATTTCAGACATGTAACGACAGCTAACAGTTATATCATTCAATGCCTGGCGGTGCTTTAGTACGGGGAATAGTTGTTTTAACTGTCAGCTAGAGTATTTACATTAAAATGTAAATCATAAGTGCAGAAATGCTCACAAAGAAAAATTATTTTTCTTATTATTAATTATCATATATATATATATATATATATAAGTAACCTTGCGGCCACAAAAGACATTTCATTGTTATTTTTCATTATTAAACAATTAATATTATTCATCTCATATGCATAACTAACTTATCCTTTAATTAATGCGCAATAAAGATTGCACCATGCACCGGATGACATTCCGATTAGTTTAGCATTTATTATATTATAAATAGGACTCATCGCCTCATTCATTACCATTATTATATTAGACCATTATTATAGTAACCATTATTACATTAGCAGTACCGTTACCGTTATTATATTAGCAAGATGTAATTTGTTAAAGTTTATAATGTAAAATATAATTAATCAAGATATAAATCCTTTTTAAAAATTCAATCGTGCAATTCCAAAATTTAACTGGCGCAGTCGGTAGGATGTCATAAGGGCACATCTGAGAGGATATCAGAAAAGTGCACCGTCCATATCAACGGTTTAATTGACATCAGAACAAGTTCCACGTCGAAGCAGCACCAGAGGGTCCTCCAAACATCGAGGAACCAACACCCCGAGGGCAGCATTACAAGGAACACCCCATCACCACTTCCAGGACACTGAGGGCATATCAGGGCAATTGACAGCGTGATATTCGTTACTATTTGGTAAGCACAGAATTTTTAGAGGTTTATTTCTTCCCTTTCGTATTAAACAAATTATTTTATGTTCGGGAGTGATACATCTTCCGACTCGAATTCACCAATAATTTTTGATTCTCCAATTCGCATTCATTCACCAGTAAATTTCGTACTCGAAGAATTAATAGATAAATTATATAATTTAAAAATAAATAAAGTAGAAATGGAGAACGTAAACTATCAATTATTAAAATTAAATGTGGACACGATTCCTCAGTTTGACGGAAGCAATGAATTAACAGAAATTTTTATCTCGCGATGCGAATCCGTTTTAGCACTATTTAGACCACTAAATAATGAGTTAATAAATAATTATTTAATTAATGCAATTATTGGTAAATTGAAAGACCGTGCATTAGTCGCAATAGGTTCGCGTTCCGAACTTAATAGTTGGCCTGAAATAAAAGAACATTTGAGGCAGAGATTTAGTGATCTACGAACTTATGATTGTATTGTTACAGAATTAATTAATTTAAAGCCTAATAAAAATGAAAAGTATCTAGATTTTGGAGAGCGAATCCAAGTTTTGCGTAGTAAATTGTCGTGTAAGATTAATTCTCTATCAGCAGCTGTTATGCCAGACGAAACAAAACGCGTGCATCAGCGGAGCTATGATGAGCTCGCACTAAAGACATTCCTTCGTGGAATACGGGGCAACGTACAAAGCATAATAAGATTACGAAATCCAAATACGCTTGAAGAAGCTATAAATTATTTAATAGAAGAAAATAATTTCCAAAGTACTATCGATATTCCAAATTATAATCAAAATTTTAACAAACCTAAATTTAAAAATTTTAATCGCCTAAATTTTAATAGGAATAATAATTATAATAATAGATTTTATCATAATAATGGTCAAAACAACTTTGCTAGTAAACCTATAAATTTACAATTTAGGCCGCAACCACCATCACGATTTCCAACGAATCAACAAGTATTTGGGAGACGAAATCACTCAAATTTCTACAGACCAAATAATAATTATAATAATAACTTTAGATTCAATCAAAATTATAATAATCGCATAAATCCTAATCCAAATATGAATCCAAATTTTGCAAATAATTTAAGACCGAATTTTAATTTTAATCCAAACGCAAATTTTAATAATAATTTAAACAATCAACCGCCTAGACCAAACCCTCCGCGTTTACCAAGCCCCACGCCGATGTCAACCTCAACTATTTATACCAATAGGCCCCAATTACACAATTTGGATGAGCCAACATCTTCTGTAAATATTAGTACTCGTAGTAATAGCGTTATTAGTCATAGTGAAAAAACTGAAGATAATTTTTTAGAGTAAACCGCCTTGGCAGAACCCCCGTAGAAATTTTAAGTATAGATAATAATGCAAGTAAATTACCTTTTGTTATTGATCCAGATACCAAATTAAAAATACTAATGGATTCCGGAAGTACACGTTCTTTTATTAGTTCAAAATTAGCAAAAAGATTAAATAAAAATTTATTCAAAATTGATCCATTTGAAGTAACAAGTGCACACGGTACTTCTCAAGGAACTCATAGTGTAGTCATTAACCTTCAAAAATTATTTAAGACTAATTTTGCAGCAAAATTGAAATGTTATATTTTTGACTTCCACTCTGCTTTCGATATCTTATTAGGAGTGGATAATATGATAAAAATTAATGCTAATATTGATTTTAAAAATAAATTAATTACAACCCCCAATAGTGAAATCCCTCTTAGATTTAGGGATGACCAAGGCGTGATAAACAATTATAATGTTAGTAGTAATTTTAATGATGTTAGTATTAATCGTAATAATAACAATAATAAAACTAGTAGAAATAATAATAATATTTTTGATTCTAGAAATAATAATAATAATAATAAAATTTATTCTGATTATAGAAATAATTATAATAATGATAATAATAATAATGAAAAAAAACATGTTGCTGCGGTCCCTAAGCGGATATTAGTGCCCGCAAAAAGTCAACAAATAATAGAAGTAGAAATTGAAAATATAAACCACGGCGAAGCCGTCATCCCTAGAATGGATGTATTAAATTTTTTAATTCCAGAATGTATTACATTAGTAAAAAATAATAGAGCGTATTGCACAGTTGTAAACAAAACAGATATTGATAGGGAAGTTACCCTGAAAAAACCTTTTGTCGTGACACCCATCAATGGATATGATGTGGTTCCCTATGAACAAAATGTAAAAAATAAAATTAATAAAAAATGCCGTAATATTAATAATAATACTAATTTAAATATGTTTAATGCAAATAAAACAAAATTCGATTTTTCTAAAATAAGGTCAGAACATATGAATGACGAAGAGAAAGCCGTAATTAAGAATTTGTAACTTCAATACTCAGATATATTTCATTCAAAAGATAATGATTTGACTTTCACTAATAGAATTAAGCATAGGATAATCACTACAGATGAAATACCAGTGTTTACTAAAACTTATCGTTATCCAGAAGTGCATAAGGCTGAAGTTAATAGACAAATAAATGAAATGTTAGAGCAAAATATAATTAGACCATCGTTTAGTCCATGGTCATCACCTATTTGGATAGTTCCGAAAAAATTAGATGCATCAGGCCAGAGGAAATGGCGTGTTGTTTTTGACTATAGAAAACTAAATGAAAAGACAGTAGGTGACCGGTACCCACTTCCAAATATTAATGACTTGTTAGACAAATTAGGTAAAGCGCAATATTTTACTACGTTAGACTTAGCATCGGGTTTCCATCAGATTGAAATAGACGAACGTGACATCCCGAAAACAGCATTCAATACCGAGCGTGGACATTATGAATTTTTGAGAATGCCTTTTGGCTTGAAAAATGCCCCAGCTACATTTCAGCGCGTAATGGACGATATATTACGAGGAATTCAAAATGAATATTGTTTAGTATATATGGATGGCATAATAATTTTTTCGACAAGTTTACAGGAACACGTTAAAAGAGTTAGTGAAGTATTTAATAGGTTACGACAATCAAATTTTAAGATACAGTTAGATAAATCTGAATTTTTGCGAAAAGAAGTAGCTTATCTAGGACATATTGTAACACCACAAGGCGTTAAACCTAATCCAGACAAAATTTTAGCGATCCAAAATTATCCCATCCCAAAAACGACGAAACAGATAAAAGGTTTTTTAGGATTGTTAGGCTATTATAGGAAATTTATTAAAAACTTTGCAGAACTTACTAAACCAATGACTAAATGTTTAAAGAAGAATTCAATAATTAATATCAGCGACCCGGATTACCAAAATTGCTTTAACTTTTGTAAGAATGTATTAACCAACCAACCTCTACTTCAATATCCTGACTTTTTGAGACCGTTCATTTTAACTACAGACGCTAGTAATCAAGCCCTTGGCGCCGTTTTATCGCAAGGAAAAATCGGTTCTGATTTACCTATCGCTTATGCAAGCCGTACATTAAACGATTCAGAGACACGTTATTCAACAATTGAGAAAGAATTACTTGCCATAGTTTGGGCTGTTAAATATTTTCGCCCTTATTTATTCGGACGTAAATTTAAAATAGTCACTGACCACAGGCCCCTCCAATGGCTGAAGTCTATAAAAGAGCCGAATTCAAAATTAGTTCGCTGGAGATTAAAATTAGCTGAATACGATTATGATATAGTTTATAAAAAAGGTACATTAAATAGGAATGCTGACGCACTTTCAAGAATAGAGCTTAATGTTAATGAAGAGTATGGACCAAATTTAGAAAGTTATTTAAAAAATTTTGAAGACATAGAAAACCCATCATCTCTAATCGTAGAACCCGCAGAAACGATACACGTAAATGAAATAGAAAATGAAGATGGTGCAACGATCCATTCTTCTTTAGAACATCCCATAGTAGGCATACCAATATCAGATAAACCGGTTTAACGTAGGTGATAATCAAATCATAATATCGAAAAAATTAATGAGACAATAATAAATAATAAAACGAAATACATTGAAAAACGGAACGTATCTCGCGAAGAACCACCACAAATCCCTAAAGAAATATTTGTAGAAAATAAACAAAAACAATCAAAAACTAAGAACAAATTTAAAAAGGAGAAAATTAAGAGAGTAAGATTTTATCGTAATACAGCTGAAATCGAAACTAGTCACCGTAACCAAGTAGACAAAATTCATTTATCCAATGTTAAGAGACCTAGAATTAAAAAATCTAAATCTGAGAACATCTTGAATTTTAAAACCTTTATCAATAACTTTAATGCCAAAAATTTAATCAAAAATAAAAATGTACATGAAATTAATGATGATTTGTTCCATGCTCCATCTGACTTTTCTCTTGCCCATTGCGTTAGCCAGGATTTAAAAATGAGTGCAGGCATAGCCCAGGAATTTAAAGTAAGATTCAGCAGAATTAGAGAAGACTATTCACGTACTAGTGCATCACTACGATCTGAGTACTATATTAACAATAACAATAACAATAACAATAACAATAACAATAACAATAACAATAACAATAACAATAACAATAACAATAACAATAACAATAACAATAACAATAACAATAACAATAACAATAACAATAACAATAACAATAACAATAACAATAACAATAACAATAACAATAACAATAACAATAACAATAACAATAACAATAACAATAACAATAACAATAACAATAACAATAACAATAACAATAACAATAACAATAACAATAACAATAACAATAACAATAACAATAACAATAACAATAACAATAACAATAACAATAACAATAACAATAACAATAACAATAACAATAACAATAACAATAACAATAACAATAACAATAACAATAACAATAACAATAACAATAACAATAACAATAACAATAACAATAACAATAACAATAACAATAACAATAACAATAACAATAACAATAACAATAACAATAACAATAACAATAACAATAACAATAACAATAACAATAACAATAACAATAACAATAACAATAACAATAACAATAACAATAACAATAACAATAACAATAACAATAACAATAACAATAACAATAACAATAACAATAACAATAACAATAACAATAACAATAACAATAACAATAACAATAACAATAACAATAACAATAACAATAACAATAACAATAACAATAACAATAACAATAACAATAACAATAACAATAACAATAACAATAACAATAACAATAACAATAACAATAACAATAACAATAACAATAACAATAACAATAACAATAACAATAACAATAACAATAACAATAACAATAACAATAACAATAACAATAACAATAACAATAACAATAACAATAACAATAACAATAACAATAACAATAACAATAACAATAACAATAACAATAACAATAACAATAACAATAACAATAACAATAACAATAACAATAACAATAACAATAACAATAACAATAACAATAACAATAACAATAACAATAACAATAACAATAACAATAACAATAACAATAACAATAACAATAACAATAACAATAACAATAACAATAACAATAACAATAACAATAACAATAACAATAACAATAACAATAACAATAACAATAACAATAACAATAACAATAACAATAACAATAACAATAACAATAACAATAACAATAACAATAACAATAACAATAACAATAACAATAACAATAACAATAACAATAACAATAACAATAACAATAACAATAACAATAACAATAACAATAACAATAACAATAACAATAACAATAACAATAACAATAACAATAACAATAACAATAACAATAACAATAACAATAACAATAACAATAACAATAACAATAACAATAACAATAACAATAACAATAACAATAACAATAACAATAACAATAACAATAACAATAACAATAACAATAACAATAACAATAACAATAACAATAACAATAACAATAACAATAACAATAACAATAACAATAACAATAACAATAACAATAACAATAACAATAACAATAACAATAACAATAACAATAACAATAACAATAACAATAACAATAACAATAACAATAACAATAACAATAACAATAACAATAACAATAACAATAACAATAACAATAACAATAACAATAACAATAACAATAACAATAACAATAACAATAACAATAACAATAACAATAACAATAACAATAACAATAACAATAACAATACAATAACAATAACAATAACAATAACAATAACAATAACAATAACAATAACAATAACAATAACAATAACAATAACAATAACAATAACAATAACAATAACAATAACAATAACAATAACAATAACAATAACATAACAATAACAATAACAATAACAATAACAATAACAATAACAATAACAATAACAATAACAATAACAATAACAATAACAATAACAATAACAATAACAATAACAATAACAATAACAATAACAATAACAATAACAATAACAATAACAATAACAATAACAATAACAATAACAATAACAATAACAATAACAATAACAATAACAATAACAATAACAATAACAATAACAATAACAATAACAATAACAATAACAATAACAATAACAATAACAATAACAATAACAATAACAATAACAATAACAATAACAATAACAATAACAATAACAATAACAATAACAATAACAATAACAATAACAATAACAATAACAATAACAATAACAATAACAATAACAATAACAATAACAATAACAATAACAATAACAATAACAATAACAATAACAATAACAATAACAATAACAATAACAATAACAATAACAATACAATAACAATAACAATAACAATAACAATAACAATAACAATAACAATAACAATAACAATAACAATAACAATAACAATAACAATAACAATAACAATAACAATAACAATAACAATAACAATAACAATAACAATAACAATAACAATAACAATAACAATAACAATAACAATAACAATAACAATAACAATAACAATAACAATAACAATAACAATAACAATAACAATAACAATAACAATAACAATAACAATAACAATAACAATAACAATAACAATAACAATAACAATAACAATAACAATAACAATAACAATAACAATAACAATAACAATAACAATAACAATAACAATAACAATAACAATAACAATAACAATAACAATAACAATAACAATAACAATAACAATAACAATAACAATAACAATAACAATAACAATAACAATAACAATAACAATAACAATAACAATAACAATAACAATAACAATAACAATAACAATAACAATAACAATAACAATAACAATAACAATAACAATAACAATAACAATAACAATAACAATAACAATAACAATAACAATAACAATAACAATAACAATAACAATAACAATAACAATAACAATAACAATAACAATAACAATAACAATAACAATAACAATAACAATAACAATAACAATAACAATAACAATAACAATAACAATAACAATAACAATAACAATAACAATAACAATAACAATAACAATAACAATAACAATAACAATAACAATAACAATAACAATAACAATAACAATAACAATAACAATAACAATAACAATAACAATAACAATAACAATAACAATAACAATAACAATAACAATAACAATAACAATAACAATAACAATAACAATAACAATAACAATACAATAACAATAACAATAACAATAACAATAACAATAACAATAACAATAACAATAACAATAACAATAACAATAACAATAACAATAACAATAACAATAACAATAACAATAACAATAACAATAACAATAACAATAACAATAACAATAACAATAACAATAACAATAACAATAACAATAACAATAACAATAACAATAACAATAACAATAACAATAACAATAACAATAACAATAACAATAACAATAACAATAACAATAACAATAACAATAACAATAACAATAACAATAACAATAACAATAACAATAACAATAACAATAACAATAACAATAACAATAACAATAACAATAAC
>CAXAKX010000318.1:0-41301 GCA_963969525.1 Ontholestes murinus
AATTTAAAAACCCACATTCTACCATTTTTGATTTCATTTCATCATTTCATGCATCTACTCACTAACGACTGACGCCATATGACTGGACAGGACAAGGCAGAAAGACTTCTGGTCGATAGCCTTTTGACAGATTAATACATTAACACATCATTCATTATTCATCATTTTAATGTAAATATGTACAGAATTTGTCAATAAATATATGTTACTACTATATTACTTAATAATTAAATAATAACATCATCACGTAATACTAACTTGTTTAGTTATTTTTTGATTTTCAATTCAAGCGTTGATTGCTTTTATTATTGTCAATATTATTAAAAATATAAATGTAGTTCGGCTGCTAGTGTGGAACTATTTGCTGGATTCTGGATTAATATTTTGAAAATAGGTACCGTATATCCATAAATAAAGAGAAAGAACAGTTAATTTATTACGTGACCGTGAATGGTGAAACTGTTAGTTGTTTGTAAAGAAGTGGTTAATTTTAAGGTAAATATTGCGTATGATTGTGTTTTAAACTATATGCGACTTGTTTAATTTTCATAGTATATTTTCTGGACGAGTAGTATTAAATAGAGGTTGTAAGATTTAATTTTAGTATTAGGTATCCTAAAACAAGAATACAAGAAATAAACAACTTAGAAGCAATAGAATAAAATTTATTATACAACTATAATCGACATATAAAATAAATGTATAATTCTAAATACTAACAGAGCATAAATTAATACATTTTATTTAAAACATAATAACTTGGGATGATTAAAAATACATAGACTTCCTATTCCTTAAACAAAACAAACAATTTTTCATCACCAAAATATAATAAAATTCAACACAATCACATTTAATATTTAATCAGTCTTTAGATATGGTGAGTTACACACATTGTTTCTTTTTTAAAGAATTAGCGTATTTATTTTTATTTCTCCTTTAAATGAATTGACGGATGAAACATACATTTTGTTGGATTTGGTAAATCTAGTTCAGGATTGGTGATTATTATTTATCGCTATTTATTAACGATCATGCTGGTTTTGGTTCTACATTTTAAGACGTTTAGGTTAATGAGAAGATATGTTTTAAAATAATAATTGGTTCTTTCTATGGACATTGTCGAACACTATGTGAATAATTCCTTTAATGGCTGTGTTTATTATTTAATTTTCATAAAATTCACATACATTATCAATACCCTTAATAGAGCCGAGAAATACAGTTAATTAAGATGGATGAATATTCTAAAAAATCTGAATCAACTACTAAACTTAGTTATTGCCTAATTCTGTAATAATGGTATATACTATATTTATAAGTATTTAATTTCTCATGTTTAATTTGTTTATAATTCAATTCACCACAGCACAATTTACCACTATTCCCAGGTTTGTTTTCTTTATATGCAATTATTCATAAAGGGTATTGGTTATATATGAAAATAATTAATACAAGAATAATTATAACATAACATAATTATCAGTCATTAGAGGAAGTGTATGTTTAATCGAAAACACCACCATTTTCAAACTGGAGGCACTTTGGAAGGTGCCCAGGACTGTTCTTAAGTTGCTGATCGACCAAAACATAAGGCAACATCGATTGGGCAACGTTAGCATCGGCATTTACATCTGTATTCGCTTGCATCAAATCTAACCGTTTCTTTTTAAAAGTACCCATTCGAATTTCTTCGGCCTTAACAGGTGTTAATGCTTCATAATCGTCAACACATTCTTCCTTAGTCTTTACGAACTTCCCTGATTGAACGATCTCGAGCATGATTTTCTTGTGGTGCAACTCGATATCCGCACGCGTTTCAATAGTTTTCGACGTAGATTCCTCCATATCCATAGATAGAGTTTCTTGAACTGATAATCGGGCTTCAGGCTGCGCCGAAGTGTGGGCCAGGCGTAAAGCCACTTGCTGTTGGACAGCATACCGGCGCTGAATACTCAGATCCGAAATGAGCCTGCCTTCACCCGAGATGCGCAAAAACTCAAACAGAAACAGAGAATAAGGAGGAGGACGGCACTGGTCAGTAGGTACACGGACCATGACAACTCGCAAGATCCTGAAACAAGTAAAACATACGAATAAATAGTAAAAAATGTTACAAACGTTAACTTAGAAACTAACTAAGTGGTGTAGCAAAAAAACTTTTTGCATACAACCATATAAATAAAGTACATAGGAAAACTCAAGCTAATATTTCTCTATACACATTCTAAAATTTTATTTGTAAAATCTATTTCCACAATACATTATTTTTGATAATGGCATTAAGCCGAAAATAGTCGAAAATAAAGAAATTGTTAGTGAAGTCAAATTAAGTGAATAAGTTATATAATTAGTATATGATAAATTATTATATAAAAAAGAGGGAACAAATTTATTTATTTGGAAAATAAATTACATTGTTATAGAATTTAATTATAACTTTATTATTAAATATATCACTTTAAGCATATAATGGTTTTATTGAACAAAATGTTATTTTCTCCCACTACTCAATTCTAGATAACTACTGTACTGGCAAATAAAACTAATTTCTGTAAAATAGATTTATCATATTAACCTGCAATTAAATGAAGAAAACGAGTTCTGTAGGACAATATGGCCAAAAATATTCAAGCCTCCTTTTTAGATTACTATGGGTAAGTTTCATATGAAATATGACATTCATACAATTAAGAACAAATATCGCAATATATTACGCAGGCTCTCTCTGAGTAGAAAAATTGCAGCTCTAATGAAATTGGTTCTAGTATAAGAATTTGTTCTTTATAAACTTCGCCATCAAGGAAGGAATATGAGAAAATAAACTAACTGGAAAATGCTATTCACTTTAAATACTAATTTGTATTTATAATGTATTAAATTCTCAAGTAAATAAAAGTTTGCTTTGATGTTAATTTAAAATCGTTAATAATTTAATTTATTATGTCGGTCTACTGAACAGAGAATTTTAAATAAAATGTTTACAAAATAATATTATTTAATTACATAATATGAGGTAATACGTTATTTACTACGCATTCGTTTAATTATAACATCGATAAAAAGTTATAGCGTAACTGATTTATTCAATTTGAAACAATAACACTGAAATTCTTATTGAATGCTTTTCATTACTCAAGTTATATTAAATGTTTAATTTAATTATAAAACCTAGGTATTCCTCAAAGTTTCTAAATCTCTTTAAGGCAGTATCTAACGTAAAAAGCTAATCGAACACCGGTGAACCAATCTCATTACTACTTTTTTGTTTCAAATCTGGTTGAAATGATATTAAAGACAAAATAATTATATTCAAATTGCTTGGCAAACCATATTTTAAATTGTATTCTTTATAAAAAGCTATTACATATATGTATCGAAACTACTTATAATAAATATATTGTTTAATAAGTGTTAATTCTTGCAACAATTTTATTTTATTTTTATATTTATAATTGATATTTACCAACTAGCTAGCGATATTAATAATTCTGATTTAGTTATTTTTATTATTAAAACATTTGACAGTATTTATTATTATCTTAGTAGTATATACACAGATAGTTAATTCTGAATGCAAATAAAATTAGACAAGTTATATTTTAACTGTTAACGGTGGAGGCTTCTACTTCGTTATACATAATTCTTCACAAATAAAAAACTTTTTAACTTTGTTTGTATAACACGGACTTTATTTAGTGACTATAGTTTCTTCTAGTTTGATAATGACAAGCTAAAATTGTCTTAACTATAGTCACTAAATAAAGTCCGTGTTATACAAACAAAGTTAAAAAGTTTTTTATTTGTGAAGTTATATTTTAGTTAGATTTATAAATTATTTATCTCTACATCACGTTTTTGGGTATCTGTTTAGATTCAAACCTCAATAATTTGAACAAAATTAATATTACTAATGCTAGTGGTACTAGTGTAAATAGTTTCCCGTATTATAGACACTTTAGAATTCTAACACTTTAATCTATACCTATTTTTAAGTTTTACTTTATATTTTTCTATTCTTAGTTCTCGTACTTAAGCACCGCCAGGCATTGAATTGTAAAACTGTACTGTTATCATTTTTAGGGGAGATTTAAAATCTATCATATAAAAAAAATCGATTGCAATCGACCAAATTATTTCTGTAGAGATATTAATGTAAAAATGCCTACAAATGAATGAAATATTAATATCACCATTTAAAAGCATAGACATATCGAATACCAAAGGTAACATATATGTGTGTATTAGGCAATATGTGGCAATAGATATATTACTTAAATAATGTGTTAGCGTATCAAGGCCTTCTAAATCGAGTTCTATATCAGATCCCATTGAATGAGAGAGGGTGCGTATAATTTATGGCTGTATTTATCCAAGATAGTAGGTGAGATGGGAGATGTGAGGCATCTCGATAATTCGAGGCAATTTCAGTAAATTGATACTTTAGACCATTATTGCATAATAAATAAGGCAAAAGGTTCCCATACCTGCATAAATTATACCCTATAACTTATTTTAAATTCACTCAATATAGATGGAAGGAATGATTAATTTTAAATTAAAATTGATTGCTTGAAAACTATCGCTATTATAATATAACTAAAGTTGAACACATGGAAATGATATGCATTAATATATAAAATAAGATCAAATATATGGCTTGAATAACGGATATTTATGTAGGCGTCATGGAATGGTACGACAATATTGTTTATTACCTCATATGTCATAAATAACTGAGTACATGTAAAAATATATGTTGTATTTAGGTTCGACTATATAAGATATACTTATATAAGATCTCTTTAGTGATTAGTTTTTACAGTTACTTGATTGATGTAATGATATACGCAAAAATAGAAATAGAGGAGAGTAGACAAATGTATGAAACAAATAGCCTAGGGATTGGACAATTGATTAAATATATGAATATATGATGTAGCAAAATAACAGGAAACAATATTATTATTTAATTAATAATATAGAATATGCACAAATAGAAATTGAAAATATGTTCTAGAAATAACAGAAACACACGATGGAAAAGCATATGCTAAATTAAAAACGGGTATAACAAATTACAATTAAATGTAAATAAAATTAAAACAATAGAGCATAGATCTAGAATAGAATAAATTTGAATTATAATATAGATTATTATCCCAAAATACATATAATGAAAAAATTAAAAATAATAATAAGTCTCGAATGATTTATGAGCATACATGAAGATCTAACAAACTCATTATAATTGAGACTCATTTGTATTTAATAATTTAATAAATCGAAATTTGTGCGTTATTTAAATACCAAGAAATTTACAAAAAAGATAGAAGTGATAATTACTTCGTTGAGTTATTCGAACTATTCGGACACAAAGTGAACATAATTAAATATAAGGATTTTAATAAAACTGCGAAGATAGATAATATAATAAATAAAAATAAATAATATATAAATATAAGATTCCTAGCTAGGTAGGAAAAGAAGAAAGAAAATAGGGTAAGAGTGGGATACAGAAAAATCATTATAAACGTAGATATATATGGGTGGTCACGGTTTGATTTGAGTCGTGTGCAGTTATCACTATTAAATTAAAACACTTCCTTCCTAATTATTGATTAGTCATTGATAATGAGTACATGGTACTCGAAATGTACATATGACATATAAATAAATGTGAAGGAAGGAAATTACAAAGTGTTTTAATTTAATATATGGGTGGGATGATTTAGAGAAGGGCACGAAGGCAACGGCAAATGCTAGAAAATACTGATAAAAATATACGAAACAAAAAATACGGATTTTCGTGTCTATATTGGCCGAACCAATATAGACACGAAAAATTAAAGAAACAAAAGAAAAATAGTTAAAACGAGGAAAGTTTGCTTAAGCACTTAGCTGAGATAAAGTCAAAATGTAGAGTCGAGGGGTGACTCAAAGACTTTGAGAAGTGGGTATCAGGAAAAGAAGTGAAATCATGGATGATGAAGGAGAAGTGGGAAAATGTGACAGATTTACAACGGAAGAGTCAAAATAGTAGAAGTCGAACTATACCTCAACATACAATATTTTAAATATAAAATAAATGAAATGAGCAATATTTTAAACCACAGTGATACAAAACCAGCGGATTGTATTTATTTGAACATTGGCTCACGGAAACTGAATCATCTCTGAAAATTAGTGATTTTAATATAACAACAAGATTTGCAAGAAAACAATGTATTCATGAAGGGGTTTTAATGATGTTGAGAACCGGTATTGATTTAAAGGTTCTTCGCATGAATACAGTATGAAAGGAAAAGGACTTTGAGGTTGCAGGAGTGTACCTGAATTTAATTGTATTTTACTTGTTGTTTATCGTTTGTGAAGTAGCAATTTAAAATTGTTGAAACCTTTTGTTTCATTAAAGCTTGACGCACGAAATAAAATCATTTTTATAACAGTTGACTTTCATGTTAGGTTTAATTAAAAGGATAGTAATAATTAAAGCCTTGTGGATTTATTATTCGTTTAAGATTAACTTTTCCCACAAGATTTGAAAATACAATTGATAATGTGGCTTAGGATTTATTAAACTATACAGTTGAACCGTCTCAAAGTGGAATATCGGATCACATCGGTATACAATTTTCTTGAAACTTTTCTAACATATACTATAATAACAATACACTAATTAGCAAAATAATTCATCCTATCAATAAAAACAGTATAAATTTTTTTTTTCATTTATTCGAGTCAGTTCAATGGGGTAATTACTCAGACCTCGATTTAGATACAGCATTTAATCAGTTTCATGAAATATTCATAAAGCAATTTGAATCAGCTTTTCCATTAAAATATATTAAACATACAAAGAAATTCAATCAAATGGTTCACTTAAGACTTAAAACATACTAAAAATACTTTAAATTTAATTAGTGTAGCATACAGGAAATTACAAAAGCAAAACTTGCGCGAAATAGCAAATATCTACAAAAAGCAAAGAATAAGCAAAATGCTAAATGGGATACTATAAATAACAAAAGAAATCCCAACATGAAACAGGAAGGCAATAGTATTTAAACTGCCTATGATTTTATTGTAAATTTCAAATTCATTGCCAAATCAATTATAAGCAAATTCCATAACTACAAAAGGTAACAAATAATTATGTATAATTAAAATATAGTGAAGTATCTAATTTAGAAGTTGCTAAAGCAATAAATAGCCTCCACTCCAGTGGTAGTAGAGATGCCTTTGGCTTAAGTGTTGACGTAGTAAAACGGACGATAAACCAAATAATTGACCACTTAATATGTTTAATAAATTGTGTAAATATTATATTTTAAAATAAGCTAAACTTGTACCGATATATACAAAGGAAGATATTAATTCAATTAATAATTATAGGCCCATTCCTATTTTAGCAGTGTTTCTAAGAGTTAGTTGGAATAGAACAAGAGCTAAAGAAGGCACCAAAGAAAATATTCAAGGTAAAGAATAAGGAAATTAGCAATTTATAGTTTTTTCATCTTCCCAGAAGAATACGAAAATCTGCTTACGAAATTACACGAGGGTGACATCTAAATTTGAAAACAACAACTATTTGCAAAACGGTATAAACGGGAACAGTAGAAATATAGGAAGCAAGAAGCCTAAATAATACCAGGGAAGATAATTATCAAGAGAATATATGTAACTAAATTAACAGAAAACGTGAAAATATCTAAACAAGTCAGAACAAGGAATAAAAAAGAATCCACGGCATAAAAAGGGACAGTATACATAGTATTTATTAGTTCACAAAGATAAACATATAAGCGATGTTAAAGACTATAGATAATATCCAGGATAAAATAAGTAACAAAAGAGAAATTGATGAGCTAAAAGAAATAATGAAAAATATAATAACAGAGATTGCAAATACTATGAATTAATTGAAAGCAAATATTAGAGAATTAAAACAAAACGAAAAGAAAATACACTAAATGGGAGAAAGAAATAAGAGTTCTGGTTGAACCAACTTTATAATAACTGGTGTCTCGATGAATTAAGAACAAATACAGAAAGGTGTGGAAGAATAACTGAAAGTGTAAACAAAAATTAAGAAGGCACACTTGCTGAATAAACAAAACAATTATGCATGCTGGAGTTGAATCTTGCTGTATGAAGCAACAAATTATGGTTGAGAAATATAGGTCAAAAATACTATAATATATATAGATAATGATTTGACATTAAAGGAAAGATTGGTTCAAAAAGAAATTAGATTCATAGCTAGAGAGAATAATGAGAAAGAAATAGTGTAATAATGGGATAAAAATAAATCATGATAAAAATAGAGAGAGATATTGGTGATGCTACAAAAAAAACTAAATAATACACGAAAGAAAAAATATGGTGGCAAGAGATGTGCATGTTTCGATAAGGACTCTTGGGACGCAAAAAGGGAAGCGAGAAACACATTGAGGGAGCGAGCTTAGGAAGGGGAGAAGAAATATGGGTGATCGCAGCGAGGGCTAAATATGCCAAAGTATGCGCAAAAAAGAACATGCCGGTATTGGGAAGAACGACTAATGAAATGAGATTACATAGAAATGAAAAGGGGATTGGAGTATTTTTAAAAGAGGTGAAAAAAGGAGACTTGTAGGGTGTCTTTAGAAGAATGAGAGTGGAGAGGCGAGTGAAGTAGGAGAACTAGAGTTAAAGGCTGGAAAAGTTGATGGATAGGACGGGTTAAAGGCAGAAATGTGGAAGTAGATAGGAAAGGAGGGGAAGCAGAATTTCGGAGTGCTACTGCAAATATGGTGAGGAGAATCAGACTTTCCGGAGGCGTGGCATGAGGGTATTCTGTGCTCGGTACTCAAAGGAGGACGGGTGCAAAATTTCCATGACGGTGGTAAAGAATAGGATGGAGAAGACGGTGAATTCCAAAGGAATGTTACGGATACGCAAGGGGGTTTTAGAAAAGGAAGGAGAGCAAGGGACCAAATCTGTTGAGATACGAAATTTTGGGGGTAGTTAGAAAAACATTGAATTAACTTTTGGTGATATTCTCAAACCTCATTGAGTTAGTATTTGTAAAATTAAAATTTATATTTTAATATAATTCATATTCAAACATTTTTAACTTTTGTTCTAAATTATTTAATGATTTGATTTTTTCACAATAACAGTACAGTACAGTATTATATTATAAACAATTGTGCATAATGTTAAATTTATAGTACACCTACAATCCATGTAATAAATTATTTAATCTTGCAAAGTAAAATAGCGCAAATTTCTAAATCGATCAAATTTAAGCGTAGAAAATGTAAATATGCAAGATCCAAAGGGTTTCATGGATCTACAATAGAGTGGAAATATTTTTTTCTCAAAATTGATAAATTAATTTTTTTCTTCAAATGTAGTAGTAGTATATATTTTTAGATATAAATGTATACATTCATGGATTAGTCATAAGATAATAAATATATAGAAATAACATAATAAGCAAAGTAGGTATTTACAATATAAATGCGAATATTGAACCTAAATTTAAACCGCGTATACTATTTTAGTCTAAAACTAAATCAAATTACATTATACATGCATTGGACAGTACAAGAACGTGATCGTATTCAGTGATAATTAAATTTAAAATAAAAATGAAAGTAAAAAGAAAAAAACAAAACAATTTAGGACTATAAATAAATAAAAACAATACGCTTTAATATATTCAGGGAGGCCACTTATCACAGAAATTAATAAATTCTTGTATAGAATGGAAGCAGTTATTTTCTTGCATAATTTTAATTTTCTTATTTAATATTTTATTAGGTAATATTTTGATGTTATCTGGTATCATGTTATAAAGTTTAATGCAATACAGGGTGCACATGAGTTGTAAAAGAAACTATGTTGGTGTTTAGGAAGTTTGAGTGGTCGCAATCTGGTGTTGTAGTCATGTGATGTTTGGTGTATATTAAATAGTTGTAAGTTGGTTTTAACAAATTTGAAGGTTTCGTAAATATATAAACTTAAGAGTGGCATAATTTTTAGTTCCTTAAATAAGCCTCTGCAGCTAGTATTCGGTCTCTTATTACATATGGCCTGAATATTTTTTGGGCCACAAAGACTTTTTGGATGTTTGATTCGGTGGTACAACCCCAGAAGAGTAGTCTATGTGTTAGTTGAGGCTTGCAGTAAGACATATATACAATACGTGCAGCCTTTTCATGGATATCTTTTTTGGTTGAATATATGAGGTATGAGTATTGAGCCAACTTTCCGCATATGTGCTGAGTAACATAGGTGCATTCAGATTATTTTGTATGGTAAGTACTTGATTCGTTTCTTCGATTGTTTGGTCATTTATTTTGATGTTTGTTTGTCCCATTTGTGATCTATAGTTTATAATTGATGTTTTTGATGCGTTCATAATTAACTTATTCATATTTAACCATTATCTTAATTCATCTAAGGTTTGATTGGCTGCACTATTTAGACTTTTCATACATTTATTCTCAATATTTATTGTCGTGTCGTCAGCAAACATAGTTAAATGAGTATTTATAGCAAATGGCATATAATTAACAAAAATTAGAAACAATAGCGGCCCCAAAAATGCTTCCCTGACGTATACCTACGAATGTATGTGCCATATGTGATCTTATTTTGAATATATTTGCTTTCTGTCAATGAGGTACGATGATAGGAGGTGGTAGCAATTTCCTCGCATACTGTATGATGCTAGTTTATCAAGTAATAGTTTATGTCGTACACAATCAAATGCCTTTCTTAGGTCAATAAAGATTAATAGAACTTTAGTGTTTTTGTCAAGATTTTTTTTTTTTTTATTGTTTATTGTGCCAAAATATTTACATAAAATATTTACACTCGTCAAAAAAAACACAACTATTACATACAAAAACTATAGTCAAAAAATTCATCTATCTTAAATGGACAATTAACCAATAATACGTTTTTAATACATTTTTTGAATTTATTTACATTTAATTGTCTTACATGTTCCGGAAGGGAATTATATAGTTTAATCCCATAATAGTTGACGCCGCAACGTGTTCTGTCTAATCGAATGTATGGAGTACGCAGGTTATGCTTTGTGCATGTGTTATGACTATGCATACCGCATATTGTATCATATTTAGACAAATTTACTTTAACATACATAAGTGCTTGAAGTATGTATACGCTAGGTAACGTCAGTAATTTATGTGATTTGAATAATTGTTTTGCGTCATGCCTGTAATGAACCCCACAGATAACCCTTACTACTTTTCTCTGTAAACTAAATATTCTTTCAGAAGAAGCTGAATGTCCCCAAATGAGTATTCCATAACTCATTTTAGAGTAAAATAATGCATGGTAAGCATTAAGTAATACCTGTCGAGATGCTGTAATGTTTCTGAATAAGTAAATTAATGAACCCAACTGCTTTGCAAGTTTGTCGCAATGTGTAAACCACGTTAGGGTTGGCTCAAAGTATAGTCCCAATAGTTTATCACGCTTTTTTTTGTAATCTTGGTCTAGGTTACGAGTTCCAAATATCATTATTTGTGTTTTTGATTCATTAAGTGACAGTTTATTTGCAGCAAACCATTCATTCAATTTATTTTTAATGTCATTTGTTTTTGATAATAATGTTTCGACGTTTTTGTCAGAACTTAATGCTGACGTGTCATCTGCAAATAATATTAAGTTTATCTCATTCATAAATCTATCCAAGTCGTTAATATATATTATAAAGAATAACGGCCCTAATACAGACCCTTGTAATACACCGCTCGTTAAGGGTAATGTAGGTGACTTTTCATTATTCAACTCAACATATTGGAACCTGTCAGTAAAATACGATTTAAAAAAAGCTAAGGTGTTATCATCAAGTTTGTAATATCTTAATTTATTTAACAATAATTCCTGAGACACGCAGTCAAAAGCTTTTGTTAAATCGCACAAGAGTGCGCTAACGTATTGGCCATCATTTATACTAGAGTATATAAAAGATACAAATTCTACTAAAGCAGTTACCGTGCACATATTTCCTCGAAAACCAAACTGATTTGACGAGAGGAGGTTGTTATTTTCAAAATATTTGATAAGTCTGGATTTTAATGCTATTTCAAATACTTTGCTAATAATGGGAATAATTGATATAGGTCGGTAATTACTTTCGTCAGACCTATCGCCTTTTTTATAGATTGGAACTACGCGTGAAATTTTAAGTGGTTTAGGGAAAATATTTTGTTTAATAGCGGTATTTATTAAATTAGTTAAATGCGGTGTTATTATGGTTTCTACGTGTTTTATAATTTTGCTATTGAGACCGTAACAATCAAGACTATTGGAATTTGTTAAGTTAATGATTATATTATGAATTTCAGTTTCAGACACTGGATCTATTTTAAAGTTTATATTTTGTGATATTTGATCAAGGTATTTTAATTCAGTAATTTGATGATTTGATATAGATATAGAGTTGTTAAGGCTTTTTGTAATGTTTTCTGCTACGGAACATAGATAGTTATTAAAATCTATTGGTCTGATATCAATACATGTGTTTGATTTTATTTTTGTGTTGAGAACATTCCACATTGCTTTTGAGAAATTGTCAGAATTTGTAATATATTTGTCTGTTGCCGCCTGCTTTTTTGTTTTAATTGCAATTTTATACCGTTTTTTCAATTTTCTAATTCACTCGTTTAAATTTAATTGTGGATGCAATTTGTTCATGTCTGTTAATAATATTATGTTCTCACGCATTTGTCTAAGATCGTCATCAAACCATTTCATCTTTTGAGGTGTTTTTCTTTGTTTAATATATATTTTTTAAACGAGATATCAGTAGCATTTTGTAATATTGAAATAAAATTTTGAAAACATATGTGAATGCTCTCATCGTCATAAACAGAACTCCAGTCTGCAGCGCCAAGTATTTGGTACATTTTAGTTAAGCCTATTTCACATATAGGTTGAATAATGCGAAGTTTATTGCTGTACTGTTCCGATATTTCAATAGTGATTGTTTGTGCGTGGTGATCCGATAGCTCGCCTCTACTGATTGCGGAGTAATATTTTAAATTATTACAAATACTTTTGTTTATTAATATGTTGTCAATACAGTTGTTATTTCTAGTATTATCCTGAATTGTTATTTCATAACCATAAGAGAGTAATACGTCTTTGAGACGGAGATAGTCCCTATCAGTAGTGCCAAACCTTACATTAAAATCACCTGCAAGAATAATATATTGTAATTTTATTTTTGATACAATTTTTGAAAATATACGTATAAAATCGTCAAAATTTGAGTTAGGAATCCGGTAGATACACACAACGCAAAGTTTTAATGATGGTATTTCAACAGCGCTCACTTCACATGTGTTTTCAATCGAAAGTTTTTCTATATTATTAACTACATTAAATGAAAGATAGTTGCGCAGCATAATGAGGCATCCTCCATAGGGTGTTGTTCTCGAAAAACTAGTTGCAACCGTGTAATCATCTATTTTGCAGTATTGGATTTCTTCTCTTAATAACCAGTGTTCGGTTATGCAAATTATATCAATCGATTCACAATGATTTTTAACAAGTATTTCCATTTCATTTTGTTTGTTACGTAACGATTGTACATTTAAATGTAGCAATGTAATCTTATTTTTGGCTATTGTTTGTATTTGTCTTGTTTGCGTTTGACGAGCGAAAAAAATTGAAACGTCGTATTGTAATGCCTGATGGCCATAGACTAGGATTATAAAGATCGTTAAGAAGGTCAAAATCTGCCCCGAGTTTAAATGATGATAATTTACTATTATTCATTTCTAACTTTTCAATAATAAATGTTTTTGAGGGAAATCTTTTATTAAGGAATAATTCTATTTGTTTAGCGGTGGCTTCCGGTTTTGCTCGGCCAATATGCAACCACGCTTTTTGTGTGGCCGCACTAAAATTATTGTCTTCTCCCCATGATCCAGTTCCTCTCAATAATGGTGTTTTCCTTTTGTGGACCGATTCTACGGCGGTTTCTTGACACAACTTCGGTCCATTTCGGTTCTGAATCTGACTGCGCGGGAATTACTTCGCTGGCATCAATTAAATTTTGATTTTTCATTGATGGTAATATATCGCAATTTGGGTTGTCTATATTATGTTGTTTGTTTACATTTCGTTTTTGGCTGGTCGTAGAGCCAACAGGGACAACAGAAGTTATAGATTCCTGACCATTTGTATTCGACATAGTAGAGTTACATTTTAATAACGCATTTTCTCTCTCCAAATTTTTAATCTTATCTAACAGTAGACTGTTTGATAATTTCAACTCACTTATAAGATCTGCGTAGGTCTTCAAAAGTTCAATTGAATACTCACACTTGTGCGATGGATCCTTATTTATATCCCCGTCTAGAGGAGCAGTTTGCAGGTTAGATTCAGTCAATGATATGCTACAACACTCTTTGACTCTATTTACACAAGCCGAATGGTAGAAATTTGCACACTGTGTACACTGCACTCCCGATCTTGCAATATTACCGCAGTAACATCGTTTAATGTTCATTTTATTCTTATTTTTAACCGAACGATCGGAATAAACACTGTCGATGTCCGACATTTTTATTTTAGAACACAGTTTAAATAGTGATAAATGGCATCCGAGGTTGTGAGATTTTTTCTAAACCCAAATTGTTGCTTACACAGGATTTATTTACGCTTAAGGTAGGTAGCTTAGTATTTGGTTGTATAAGAATCTTACAAATATTTTTGAAAAAGTCGGTAGTTACTTAACTCGTGTGGATCTCCTTTTTTGTGTGTCGGGATAATTTTGCCTATTTTTAAAGATGATGGAAATTTCATTCTACGAATTATTCCCTCGATTTCACATTCTCATGTTTGATGTAGGAATATAGATCCTAATGTATTAAAAGCGAGGTTGTAGCTTTCAGTATTAGTTGCCCCAACGGCGGTATTAGTTGCCCCGGCGGCGGTACCTGTTTTACTGAAATATTTGTTCATACAATTTATAATATTTTCTAATTTTGTATGTTTCATGTCATATACCGGGTGTCCCGTTAATGTAGGGAAATTTCTGCAACATAGATTCCTGGGGTCAAAATATAACGATTTAGCACAACTTATCTATATCCAAAAATTTACAGTTAAGCCGGAATTTGTCTTCAAAGATACAAATTTTTTTATTTCTTTTGTTTATATCAATTGAACGCTTTATTCGATTTGAATGAAATTTATTATTAATAACTAACATGATACAATAGATAATTTCAGTTATTATGGCCATTATTGGTTAACAAGAAGTATAAAAAAACAGCAAACTAAAAACTAAAAAACTACTACTTGAAAGATTTAAATTAATTTAAAAAGTTTTTTGTCTCTTAATAATATTTGATATCTTTTACGGTTTTTCCACAAAAAAATAAAATACATTTTTTATCTAGTAAATACAAAATCTAATTTTCCATCGATTCGAAAATAAATGTATTTTTTTGAAGTCTTTGTTTAAACAATATTAATTAAATAATAAATAATTAACTTTCAACTTTATTATATTTCAAAATATTCATATTTGGGGCAAACAGATATCTTACTTGTATTAGGATTCTGCGAAGGAAATTGTTTAAAAAGTGTGATGTTTTTATTAATTAAATTTATAGATATTATATAATATTTATTCAATTGAGTAAGTTGATTTACTTATTAATGAGTGCATAATTAGCATAATATTTCATATTTTATTTTTTGTGCAAAAACCGTACAAGATGTCAAATATTATTAAGAGACAAAAAAGTTTTTAAATTAAACGTCCTTTCAAGTGCTATTTTAGTTTTTATTAAATGCACCAATAAAAAAAATATTTAGTTTTTAAGTGGTGGTACTATTGTTTTTTATACTTCCTGTCAATCGCTAATGGCCACAATAACCGAAATGATGTATCATATTATAGTAGTTATTAATAATAAATTTCATTCAAATCGAATAAAGCGTTCAATTGTTATAAACAAAAGAAATATAATTTTTTGAAACTTTGAAGACAAATTCCGGTTTAACCGTAAATTTTTGGATATAGATAAGTTGTCTTAAATCATTAAATTTTGACCCCAGGAATCTATGGTCCAGCCATTTCCCCACATTAGGGGTGTCCACCCTGTATATAGTCTAAGGATTTATTCTGGTTCTCCTTGTGCCCTTTTTTGCTTTTGAGGATATTCCACAAATACTTCGATTGATTACTTGATGATTATTTTATCAGTATTGTAGTTTTGAATTTCTATTTGTAATGCGGTTTTGTTTCAGCTTGTTTAAATGCGCTATAAACGGAACTGAAGTAATTTTGGTAAACATTTAAAAACCGGAAGTGGATGTTCACTCGAGGCCGTTTTTTGTTTTTTTCCGTTATTTTTTTAAATATGAAAAATTTTATAAAACATTTCAAACAAAAGTTAAAGGGAATGAGAAACTGAACAAGTTTTATCACAACATATTTTTCATAAAATTCTTAACTTTCCAGAAGAAAAAAATAAAAAATTTGCCAATTGCTAATAAACTACTGGACTTACATGAGATTTATATAACAAAATATAGGACAAGTAGTATGATGGCCACATTTATATTTGTTTAATATTTTTTGCTTAATAGGACAGCAGATGTTAAATTTATCAAGATGTTATAAAATTCCGCGAAATATGTGTTAAAGTCGAAGCAATATATTTCTAGTTCATCTCAATTGTTTTTTTCAAGCTCTGAGTTTAAATTTGATATAGTTGTGTAATTTATATATCTACTTTGAAGACTAAATGTGAAGGTTCTTACTACGTCGCACTAGAATTTTAACATTTGACCGTTGTGGTCCGATAGGTGCATATAGACTACATTGGCGTTCAAAAAATTGATTTTGTTCACTAAAGTAGTGAACTCAAATGTATTATTTTCGTCCCTCTTGAGGAAATCAATGCAATTCAATATATAGAGTGAATCCCGTTAGTGAAGGCATTATTAATATTATTATAATTATTTAACATAAAAATTATTATTATTATTATTATTATTATTATTATTTAAAAAAAAATAAAAATTATTATTATTATTATTTATTATAAAAATTATTACCGACAATATCAAAACTGAATTAAACAAATTAATTAAGTAGAAAAATAAAATATAAAAGGGTTAGATTAATACATATACAATTTCCCAAAATTAAACTGGTATGTATAAATAAACACAAAATAAACAATTTCTATGTAATTAGAAAAATATACCGAAAGCTATCAGTCGCCAAAGAGATTACCAATAACATATGCCAGAATCAATAACTAATTAGCAATTATTAGCATATAGAAGTAGATACAGTTACCAATATATCATAAATCAGAACGTCAAGTAATAAAATTTTACTACCATATGTCTAATACAAAATATTAATAAAAAATGTAAAAAAAATAGATATATACACAATTTATAGATAAGGACCATTCAAACTTGTGAAAGAGGAGCAAACATATGGATATCTAAAAAAAGCATAACAATTGACATTAAGCAACTAGAAATTATACAATAAAACATTTTAAAAAAACTATTGATAAATGCATCTAATAAGGTTAGATAAAAAGATTTAAAGAAACAAAAACAAAAAACACAGTCATAAAACATAAAGTGGAATTTTTGAGGCGGGTTGCTTTAAGCGGATTAGGCTAATTGGAATAAGCTGGAATTATATAAATCTTTGTGTATTTAAGTAATAAGTACTTTAAAAATTATAAGTCTTAAATCACAAAACCATGCATAGTTTTAAAACATAAATACTCCAATATAAAGGTAACATAAATATATTAGAAACAGCATGATTAATTTCCAAATAAAAGTGAAAGAGAAACTTTAAAAAAGAGAAATATAAAAAATAAATATGTACGGTATAGTATATCTAGAAAAACGATGAGTAAAATATGATAATACATTGTGCTAATTGAGATTACAGCCATAAAACAACACTATATAGTTATATAATTCAATTATTTTTATACTATATATAATTGTTTCCGAGGGTGAATTTCTACAGGTTAATTTTAGGATACTTAATACCTTACGGAAAATAAGTGGGTATACAAATTAAAAGTTACTTGCATTGTTTACCTTGATTATTCCTACAGTAAACAATTTAAATTCCAAGTCAATGTATATTTGTGCCAAAATGTTAATCATATCGTAAAAAACACACATACGCACGAAACAACTTAGATAATTGATTGCGAAATGTGTCACGTTCTAGTCAGTATACATTGTGTGTAGCAGTATCAGTTTGACAAGTTTATAAAACGTATCCTGAAATCAAGGAAAAAATGAGCATATAAATGCTAAACAAAATAAGTATCCAACGCTGGATCATTAAGTTTGGAACAGCGTAGGAAAGAAAATACAGGTTGAGTGGAAGAACATTTCATGCAAATGAAAGGGGGCGAAGCTTCAGTATGTTGACAAAATTTGTATTCTTTTTATGTGTATATATTTGTTTCTGCCGTTTTTTGTAATTTTATTTTGTAAAAGCATTTATGATGAAGACAAACTTAATATAAAATAAACCTAAAGACATTAATTGCATTTTGGAATAGCAATTTCTTAAGTGTAGTTAGTCTAATATTGAAGTGTAATTTCAGTCTCGATATTTGTTAGGTTATTGAAACACTTTAATAAATCGACCTTTTATCGAATCGAATAAGCGTTTAAAATTCATCGGATAAACTGTGAAGTATACATCAAAGTAACTTTATATTTAACAGAAATAAGTTGCAGCATAAAACACACATAAAAACGATGTCTTACGGTAATGATATTTACTGTAATTCGTTCAATAATTACATCACACGTTTAATATATAATAATTAGAAGTATTATTTTGCTGAAAACATTGTTGTCACATAGATTAAAAGTAATTGCTTGTAACCTTTCAACATAATTTATACTAGATGTGCAACTTTCTAATATATGAAAACGGAGACAGACGGAAGTGTAAAGCAAATAAATAAATATTTTCTTGTAAGACGTCCAACAGTAGTTTTTTCTCTGCTTATAAGAATTGATGGAACAAATCAAATGCCAGTATTTCTCAAGACAATGTTTACGTAGAGAAATTTATTTATTCTATTAATAGTCTTCGAAAAATGGCTTTACTTAATTTTATTTACTTTTGTGTTTAGTAATAATTTATACTATATATTTTATTTATGTATTATTTAATCTTATTAACTAAAAATACTTTTGAAAGCTCGTTAAATTTATTGGAGGTTCCATTTCATTGATAATTATTTGAAGCAATACAATATATATTCTAAACATGTTAATAATTATTGAAATAATCCAATTGTACCAACAATATGTTGGTGCTCATAAATTATACTTAAAATTAAAACTAAGGGTGTTGGTGATTGGCATCTTTTTGTCCATTTGGATCGCAAGTTAGTAATCTCATACAGTTATTTTTTCTTTAGAATCATTCATGTTTCCACATTTTTAATAACGACAAAACATTATTTAAGTGTGAAATAAAATACAATCATTTTGATGTAGCCACGGCACATAAATATACTATGTACTCACGGCAATCACAATACAAACATTATTTAATGCTTTAATTGATATTAGTACAGATACACTAATCGCGAAAAAATGAGAAATCGCATTGAATTCTTTGAGGTATTTTGAAATCGGCAATGAATTATATATAGTGTGAGGATCAGACCAATTTATTCAAGTAGGTATAGGTAATAAATATTTCTACCTTCGCGTAATAATCGTAATTTAGAAATTCCCCAAAGCGTAAACCAAGATTAAATAATAAGCCTCTATGCGCAATAATTTACTCTTGAGAACATGACATTACCAAAAGTAAGAATAAAGTGTCTTTTATAGTAGAATTGATCGATGAATACAATAATCACAAATATCTGAATTTTAATAATATAAGCCATTTTAAAAGCTAAAAAAAAGAGTAATAACATCTGTTCTATGTATTAAAAGCAGTTCTTTAAATATCACTATTTTAAATTACTTTAGTATAATTTTTACATTGTAATAGACACAATAACTATCGAATAGTTTATGCTTTAGCTGGGGCACATCCGAATATAAATCCTGTATGCATATTTCTAGATAAATATAACTCCCTCACCAATATTATAGCAAATACTATAATTTTTTTACATAATTTATACAAAAATAATTCCTACAAAATTTTAAATTAATTTGCACTATATTATATTTCTAATTTTGCTAGGGATAAAAACTATAGTTTCCTTCCGGGTTTTCGAAATGATGCCTAAACTCGGCCTGTCCATGTAAATAATACATTCAACAGTTAGCAATAACTTCAGGAAAAATTTCAAGTGAAACGGCGCACTAGAGTGATATTTGTAAGCACTGTTTATTCCTATAAGAAACATTAGTCTGTATACTGACCTAGTCGATAGATATGACTTGTGTTCCCACAGGACTCTCTCACTTCCCGGTTATCCCATCCTATTGGATATATGGCGGCTCCACCGACTACGAGTAAAGCTGAAAAGAAAACAACACAAATTACAATTTTGAAGCCATTAAATGATAAATCGCTGTGTTGTTATACCATTTTCTATACACTTTATTTAATGTTTGCTTCTAAATTTATTATATATTATATAAATATATATTAAATACAATAATCTAAAATATATTTTAATATGTATAATATAGCTTTTGGAAATCCTGTTTCATTATAGCATAATTTGTTCGACATAAAAAATAGGTATAATTAATGTATCAATTTAAATACTGTAAGTACATAAAATAAATTAAACTGCTTATTGAGTTAATATTAATATCATAGGTAATTTTTATTGGTTATATTATATTGAAGTCATTGTCCTAAAATAACCACAATGTCGGATCTTTCTCACTCCAGTATGTTTTCCGATTATTTTTCTACTAGATAAACGTCCACTGAGTACCACTTCAATAAATTAAAGCAGACGATAAAACCGCAATATAAACACGGTTTGAAGTACTTTTCCTGTTTATTCAGAACTCAGCGGTGTTTTATTCTATCGACTTTTGCACCGGAGAATTAGAGCTCCGAATCGGATTACCTTTTATCTCTATCCTTACCGGCTTAATGTGAGACAGGAAGAATCTCTTAAGGACCCTTGAATATCCTTTTATTTTTATCCTTGCTTTCGCCCCTTGATTTTATTTTAGTTCACTTGCTTGATAATTTTGTCGTTGCCTAGATAATTTACATGTTTGCTTTTTTTCGAGATTTTTCATAGATTTTGCTAATTATTTGAAAAATAATAAAATGGCTTAAAATTGTTATTAAATATATCATGATAATAATAGTGGAAGAGTGTAACATGCACTCATATAAAAACAGTGATTTTTTAATATTAGCCAAGCTCATTTCAAAATGTCACGTATTTTTTTAATTTAGATTCCAAAATCGGTCTGGAGAATATCTTAGTCTCATACAGGTTTTTTGGCAATAATAATTTCGAGAAGTGAAACGATAACAGCACAAAATACGTTTCTTTGTACTAAATGTGATTTAAGTCATGTGATGGTAGCTAATAGTTATATAATCTCATGCCTGGTGGTGCTTTAACTATTTGCTGTTTGTTCTTGCATAATTGTTCTAAGAAAACGGTGCACTAAAACTGTCTGACTTACATAGTTCTAATTATGAGGCCCTTATTGAAATTGCAGTATAATTCATGTAAAGCATTGTTTTTAAAAATTAACTCCACTAGATCGCTTAGTAATATTAAGAATAATAGGGGCTCTAAAGTGTACCATTTTGATACACCAATATTTATTACCAAAGAACTCATACATATATTGTTGATATACATCAATTTCATTGATAGACTTTCTCTATTATTTAATTTGATTCGGAATACACTTCTTCAGGACCATGTGTTTTATTCATTTATTTGTTGTTTAGTTAGTAATTATTTCAATATTTTTTAATACCAATTATATGGTAGTTATTCAAATTTAGATAAAGATAAAAATTACACCAGGGCAATTTAATTAATTCTGGAAACATTTTTTTCTACAATCAGGTATTAATAATGCTCTGCAAATGAATTATTAAAGTATGAATATCAAAATTATTTTGCTATTGTTCTGATGATAGATATAATACGAGGTTCAATAAATACATGTTCGAGCGGTGGTACATATGAGCGGTTTATTTAAACTAAAAAAATGCCATTACTACAAAGGCGGGTATCCCACTGCTTCACAAGATGCTGTATACCAGTGGCGTACCACTTCTTTGACTGTTGACGGAACCATGTCTAAACTGCCTGCTGGACTTGAGCGTCCGACTAGAATCGCTGCCCCTTGAGCGCCTTTTTCAATGATCCAAAGACGTGGAAGTCGTAGGGTGACAGATCCGAACTGTAAGGGGGGTGCTGTAATACCTCAAACCTCATCCACACTATCTGTTACGTGATGATTTTAGCGATATGCGGACGGGCGGTATCGTGCACTGCATTGAAGTTCAAGAAGTAATGGTTCACGGTGATCGAAAACGCAGGTAAGGATAACCTTGCAGGTTGAGTTTTAAATTTCTTGTGCCTTGAAGACGATGGATGTTTCCTTTGCGTACTGTCACGTTTTGACTCAGGATCATAATTGTAACACCAACTTTCGTTCTCGGCAACAATGCGGTGCAAGAAGAAATTTCCTTCTTCTTTATTCAGTATCCATTGTGCACACACTTTTCGGTATCCAGCCTTATGAATTTCTGAATGGGTTGCTTCAACACTGGTATCAAAACGATCTATCAATTCTTTAATACGAACGCAACTATTCTCCACAATGGCTGCTCGCACAGAAGCGATATACTCTTCGCATGCCGAGGTGCGCCCGGCCTTGGCAAATTCGCTATCGATTGTCGTCCATTACTGAACTTCCGACACCATTCCACAACTGTGGTTTTCGAAGGACACTGTGCACCCTAAACATCTTGCATTCTCCGATAAATTTTAACAGGAGCGTTGCTTTCAGCGTTTAAAAACTGTATTACTGCTCGCTGTTCCATCTTGGACGCTCCAATGATACAATCTGCCATACGGAAACGCGCAACGACTGCATATTCTACGAATATCACGAGTCAACTGCCACACCTACATTGCCGGCGGCCATCTTATGTAACTTTCTGTGAATTTAGCAAAACTAACATTCGTGCTACAGTTCTCGAACGTGTATTTATTGTAACTTCCTCGTATATTTCTATTGGGTTGGCAACTAAATAATTTCGGTAATCATATTTATGAGCCTTGCTTTATTTATCTGAATGATCTGTATTAGTGATGTACTTTGCTCAATATCAGACACATTGATGTTTTTTAGATGCAGGTGATATATTAAAGATGAACCACTTTCTGATCAGCACATCGAACTTGTTGACGCTCAGATCAAGACTATAGTCGAACAGAATCGCCACAGATAGCAGTCGCATACTGCGATAAAAGACAAACATTTTGAACCCCTTGGGCTTGTTAAAAAGCTCGATATTTGGGTACTGTATGAATTGAAAGAGGTTCACTTAGCACAGCGAATCACCATTTGCGATATATACCTTAAACGTAATAAAACCGATCTCATTTTCACAAATGGGTAATGTATAGCATATTATCCGAAAATGATCACAGTGTAAGAAAAACGAACAGCTTAAAGCACATAAATAGCTGAATTGCTCAGAAAAAAATCCTGTTGTTAATTTCGTGCGATTACAAAGGTATTTTATATAACAACTCATAAAACTAGATGAATAAATGAAAGAAAAACTGATAAATCGCAAAGTAGTATTCCATCATGGCAACGCAATACTTCACACGTGGGAAATTACTGGAGCTTGGTTTGATAAATATTACATTCCCCATATTGCCATGCTATAGCACCATCAAATTGTCATTTTATAAATGACAAAAAACCAAGTCTCACTTGGCTTGGTTTTTTGTTGATAAGGACCAGAGATTCTACGAGGCCAGAATCATGAAGTTGTAAGATAGATGAAGAAGGGTCATTGAACAAAATGGAAAATATTTGGTCAAAACATTACTTTTTGTATTAAAAAGGAGCTTTTCTTTCATACGCTAAAACCGAAATTAATTAGTTTCCAAGCCAATATGTATCATAAGTAATAATAATAATAATAAATTTATTATCCAACAGTGTTTAACTAATTACAGGATAATATAAAAAATGTATATACTAACAGTAAAATAAATTGTTAATTATTATGTTAATCAATGCAAAACTTAAAGTAATGTTTATAATTAAAGACAGACAAACATATAAAGTAATTAAGAGAGTCCGCAAAAAACAGAGATTCACTAATTGTGCTTATTTAAATAATTAATGAGAGCTGAAAGCTTTACATGGAAAATTTCGATTTCAGTAGAGAGCGAATTAACTGTATTATACATTGACGTAATTGGGGAATTCAAATGATGTGCGGTATTTTAAGGTATAACGTATGTATGTACCTACTTGTTCTTCTAGGAACGCTGAAGTTTAGCTTTGATAAAATATAAGGGTCACATATTACTTTTATGAATAAGCTTGTAGATACAAGTTATCTCTGCTACTCTACGTCTATGTGCAAGGGATGGTATTTAAATTCGTTTTCCAATTCTGCAGTGGGGTAACCTTGTGCTGGGTAACACTTATTTTTTCTGTAATAAAGCATTTTTAGAAACTTCCTTTGTATACTCTCGATTTGAGAAATATGCACGGCGTAGTTAGGGTTCCATATTATGGAACAATATTCTAGCTTACTTCGAATAAACGCAAAATAGAAATTTTTAAGATGTTGTATACTGTTAAAAGGTTTAGTGTTTCTCAGAATAAATCCCAGAAAATAAATATGAAAACTGACAATTGAAATTTAATTTATTGTCGAAGACTATCCTAAATCTTTAAATGTAGTAACTACTTCTAGGGGTGTTGAAGCAACGCTATATGTAAATTTAATAGGAAATAATTTACGATAGAAAGACGTTCGTAATTAATGACATAGTTGCACTGAGCAGATGTAATACAGCGAAACATGTGTCTTCAGATATTCCTTGCATAACACGTGGCGTGGTTGGAAAACGATGACACCACAAAAATGTCCCATTATGCTGAATGTCATTTCAGACATGTAACGACAGCTAACAGTTACGTAATTCAATGCGTGGCGGTGCCTTAGTATGAGGACTGTTAGTTGGTAGTTTTTGCATTATACATAAAACTGCGGTGCAGACACGCTTAAAGGAATTATTTTTTCTCATTATACTTTTATTTCCATCAATATTGCACCTGTTAATCAATATATTACACAATACTCACAATACTCGTCTGTTACTCGCCTCGTTCGCTTCGCTCACTCGGCTCATAATCTCAGACTCGTTCAATAAAGTATCACTTTACTGACTAGGTGCATAAATAACTATTATTGTACAGTTTTGCGGCAGGTAAAGTACTTTACCTGCCGCAAATTTTACAGTTAAATAAAGTGTTTGTTTACTTCCGGAAATCACTATGGTAATGCATGGTTTTACTGACGGTTGGCGCTAAAATTAATAAACCAATTGTTATACGGTAAAACAGCTTTATTCTACACTATTTGGAAATCGGATGAAGTCTAGTCATTAGCTGGCACGAGAGGCCTATCCTCGGGATTTCAATGTGTAAATTATATTAAATAAGAAATTAGTAATGCAGTATTGTTGTAAGTTAAAAAATCACAATATTTTTATTTTTGTACTTCAGAAAGTTAATAGTATTCTATATATGAACTCTATTTATGTTTCTCTTAAATTTAATTGTTTTATATAATTGTATTCGTATTATCTAGTAATTTTTATATTAAATTAGAAATTCCTTAATGATAACAAATTGAATTTGTTTTACTTTTATATAAGCATCTTTTACAATTGTGGCTTTTACATATGTTGTATAATCATAATTTCAATGTAGTTTGAACGTCAATAACATTGCTAATACAGTTGCGGGAGAATAAAGCAAAGACTTTGCACATTCAATTTTCGGCGACAAAAGTTAAGAGATATAGGGTTGTTTTTCTCAAACATTAGCCAAACTCGTTAAAACAGAAAAGAACCTTTTTATTGTGGGAAAGAAAATACATTTATTTTAGATCTCCTGTATTTATTTGTGATTTAAGGAGCCAACGCTTTATAAACCTACAGTTATGGATAGTTTGTTTGCCACAGATATATCATCAAAGTATTAAGGCAATCCTACAAAAAACTTAAATAAACATTGATTTTAGGTAAATAAATGTTGTGTGCAGTAAATTATTGTTAGCTGTCAACAACAGCCACGGTCTGGTTTTGATATATTTTAGATTTAATCAACGAGGCGCAGTTAAAATCAGTATTTTTATAATTATATATATATATATATACGTAAGTTTCCTTAATAATATAGAAGTAAAGACAAATGTTTCGACCGTTACTACGTGGTAACCCATACTTACACTTAATTGAAAAATTCACTATGTTTTAACCACAAATAATTATTTTAAAAATATTATATAACATGTAGACACAATTATATAATTTTAAACAACACAGCACGACTCGAGTTTCGACGTTTTTTTGTCAATATCAAGTGAATTTATTATTAATTTGGGGTGAGGGAATATACCTGCCCCTAAAAAAAATTATAAAAGCTTAAATTAAATGTTTAATTTGAAAACTACATTTAATTTTACTGCAGTATCATATATGCTCATACTATTCCATATTTCTTATTTCAGGATTGATAATATAACTCAAGAACTAACCACAACAACTATTAGTGTCGTCAAACTTTTTACAAATCAAATGAAACAAAAACATAAAATCTTTTAACAACTGTTAAGATTTAGTGAAAGTTTAAAAGTGCTTGAATAGAAATGATGTGGTAATCATATTTTATTCATCGCAGAATTACTATCCTTTTTACATGACTTATTTTATAATGTTTATATCTGTTTAAAAATCCAAACATTTCAAAAGTACTAGTGTAAAAAAAATTATTATTGCGATTAATATTTAATAGATACAAATCTTTTAAATTAAGAATTGAATCGCGTCGTAGCGTTTGAACTGCGAAGACGTATATTCGAGCGAGAGTGAATTGTCAATAGTGAATACTGAAAAAAAAACGAATTTAAAGGCAAAGACAAAACAGAAATATGGATACGGATACGTAATTCCGTAAATCTTGACTTAAGGGGTTAGGCCAGTCTAGAGCCCTCAAAAAATGCCTAACTTTGACAATTTATTCTGAGTGTATAAATTTTTTTTTTATATTGACATTTTGATACAAAATGGCGGCTACTGGGCCATTCTTCGGAATCACCTTTTTCAAGAGGGCCTCTACGGGCGACGGTAATTCTAGGAACTCGCTCTATCTGAACCAAAATAAAGAACGGGATCTTAATCTACATAAGACTTGCTAGTAAAGTACGTATGCTTTTAGCTTTACATCCATTTTTCGCAAAATAAAAAAAAGTTCAATATTTGACCGAAAAAAGAGCAGTAAATTGTTTATAAAAAAAAGTTGCAATGATAACAAAAAAATCGTACGTAGTTTACTGGATAATGTTTCTGTGAAGCTACAGTTAAAATTTCAAGTAGATACGTGCGATAGTCTCCGAGTACCATCGTCTCCCGATTTGAAAAATGCAGTTTCGAGAAAAACGTGTTTAAAGTTTTACGTGCTGAAAATTTTGTTATACATTTAGTCTGCGATTCCTGCGCCGTATATTTCACCTTCCATGGACACGTGGACATACAGCTGTATTGATGAGCTAGCACTTCCTAACGACCTTTTGGGGAACTATTAGAGCCACCAGGCCCCGGTGGTAGGTAGGTAATGCGCTCGTCGCCCGCTCCGAACGCTTCGACACTACAGCGGATTGGACAGAGAATTTTTTTTTACTATTCTACCGATTGAATAATGTTTTTAGGATTTTGATTTTTTGAAAATCATAGACTGGCCTAACCCCTTAATAGAAGTATATTTAGATACAAATATTAAATTATTTATTTTAAGTAATTTTAAAGGGGTAAGTAAGGTCTAGAATTTGGAAAAAAAAAATATTTTTTTTGGCTTAAAGTATAGTTTAGAGTCGTAAGAATATGGGAACATTTATTTTAAAGCCGCGCGGAAGTATTTAACAGGTGAAAATTGTCAAAACAATTGGTGAAGCAACTGAAATTGTGTGCAAAATAAGTATGAAAAGCGCAGAAAAAGAAGAGCAAAATCAATCTTCTAAAAATTATCACGGATTTATTGTCTCGGATGATGGATGGTGGAGAAAACATGGTTTTTCGTCATTCTTCGGCTTGGTAACGCTTATCGGTTGGTTTCAATTCCGTTGCGTGATCGATGGCTCCAAAATCAACTTCCAGTGGATAAGTGGTGTTGGATATTGCAGCTAATATGGTCACGTGTGTATTCAAAGATGGCTTATTTAGCATAATATAAGTTATGCAGGTCCTGGAAATGAAAATCGGACAAAACTGCTACGATTTTTGCGACGAGCGACGCATGCAGTTATCCGAGCGCGCGCTGACTAATGCTGCAAAAGAGGCTCGAATGGCGCAGAAATCAACAATAAAGGATCAGGACGATGAGAAAATGAATCTGGAAGGTCAATTTTATGGCGCAGGCATTGCAGACTAGAGATAAATACATTATTTCTATGAAAAACTATGAGTCAAAACTTCAATCGCGTTTTTCTCGAAACCATGTTTTTAAAATCGGGCGAAAAGAAATCTCAAATACGAATTAATCAATCAGTCTAAATCTGCTTATTTCTTAATATACATAAAAATACTACAAAAATACGAGGGCTTTTTGTTTTAAAGTGCTTCATTCCTTTTTTATAAACGTTTTTATACGAAGATTTAAGCCCGAAAAATGAACTTTTTTTTCGAACGTGTGCTATTTTGTGTAGAATCAAAATTTTCAAAATCCGGCCCATGTTTTTTTAGAGTATAGATCAGAGATTCAGAAAATATTTAGTTTTTTGTACCAGGTCTATTGCTGTTTCCAGGATCTTTTCGCCCGTTTTTCCCTACGCTCTGAGAGGGACCTCCATTTTCTTTATTTTGTTACGTCATTTTAATTTTCTTTAAAAAAAAAATTGGAACTAAAGTTCAATGTGCATACAATAAAGATATAAAAACAATTTTTTAATAGGAGTTTTAGATTTTGTTTAAAAAAATCTAGAAAATTACCTTTTTTTCCTAGTCTAGAGTGGCCTTACCCCATAAGTTTCCCTGTAATCGGATATATGTACATATGTCTGTTGGGAAATAAATGAATTATTGTTATTAATAAAAGTAATCTGGCAGAAAACCACGCTGATCCAAATAAAGATTACAACACCGGTGGAATTATCATTCGACCGAACATCGACGCCAATATTAGATTGACAAATCTAATACGAGCGAATTTATAATTTATATTGAACATTCCGATAAACAGCTGAGAAAACTGAAACCGATGAGAGTTGGATATTATTTAAAATCCTAGATGTTAAGAAACGTAACCTAAAACAATCATTAGTAGCTATTAACACTTGTAGATGTATCTACAGGACTATTGACATAAATGGACAACCAACTAAAATAGCTAGAGAAACTGTAATTAATTGTAATTATAATATATTTAAAGGAAATAAAATACTACAATACGTGAATATAAATTACGTATGATTCGAAGTTGTAACATACATATCGCCAGCAATGCAATGCTCAAAATTTTTACTATTTGATCATAGGACACATTTGTGCGATTTAACTAAAAAATATGTAAATTTTTCGAAATTGAACACTTAGAAGAAGATAAGTGCCTGAATTTGTCACTAAATGCATACATTGTAGGATAACCACGCAACCTTTAACATCAAAGACTGTCCCAAATATATACAAAAACGTAAAATAAAAACAAATATGCCAGTCCCACATTTACTAACATAACAACCCGCAAAAGTTGCCGCATTAGATAACCTAGAAGAACTTCCTCACCTTCCGGCCCGTGCATTTAACTTCAGAAGCGAACATAATGAAACAAATAAAGCAAGCATTTTTAATAATGCAAAACCCAATATATGCACACCCAAAAAAGGTAAATATGTTAACAACTCAGAAAATGTAATTGGACAATCGTGCTTTGCACTACATGCATCATCAAATTTTAGCTTTAGTAATAATTATCATCCCAATCTCAAGAAAACAATTTAGATTGTAACAATTATAATATAATAGAGCAAGTTTTAAAAGTATATTGTATAATGAGCATACAATGATACTCATTGCCCACGAGTATGAATTCATACGAGTGGGCAATGGTCATTGTATGCGAATTGTACACTATACTTTTTCTACGATTATACATATGAATTAAAAAGTAACAATGTATATTTCTACTTATTAACATTGAACAAATTTTTATTTATTAAAAATATACGTGATATTGATACAGTTATGAAATATTCTTGGAGATCATGGATCATTGGAGATAGAACATTTACCGTAGGATTTAATTTTGAAACAAAACTACTCTCACTATTACTACTTACCATTATTTTGCGTAAATTTCAACACACTCGCAATTTTATTTTGACTTGTAATATCACGTCAGAAAAGTCTACTCAAAAATCAAATGTTTGTTATAGGTTTTATAATGTTCGTATAATATTTGCGTGTAATTGAAACACTTTTGAATTTAAATAAATTCACATGTATTCATTATAAAAATCGTTTAGTCTGATGCAATATTAATATTATTAATGCTATATTATAGTAATATCCCACGCCTGTTTAACTATTGTAGCACTATTGCTACAATGGTTGCTATGACAATTAATATATAATATATACATAACATACAATGTACTATATTTCATAATCTCATGAAAACAACATATAATTATGTTATTTCATTATAGGAGTAGAAAAAATATATTACAACTTTTCTCAACAAATTAAGAAACACAGGTGACGACTGTTGTGAAACAATAAAATGGAGAACCAAAAAAAAATTATAAGTGGATATTGGGAACAACCGGTCAATAAACATAACATATTAAAATGGCAGTCAATTCAAAAAATGTACAATGGACGCAAGGTCCATTAGATCATACAGTTTTAGTAATTCCATAAATGATAATATTCCAGATATTGTCTTTATATCAGAGACATGGCTCAAATCACAACAAAATTTAAAAATTAAAAACTATTATTGTCTAAGGAAAGATCGCCAAAACTGCAAAGGAGACGTATTAATATTAATTAAAGTAAATCTTAAATATAAAAAAAATTGATCTTGTAATAGTAATCTTGTCTTTAAGCCCATAGAAATTTGTGGAAATAATATTGAAACTAAAAACAAACCATTTTACATATTTTCCATATATCGACCACTTAATAAAAACTTAAACTAAAAATATTGTTAGTGTTATCCATGTTACTGGGTCAATATTAATGTGAATCAAAAATGAAAGACGTACTTCCCAGTATATTTTAATAATAACTTTATTTTCCTGTACTAGTTTTGGGCGTTTTGCCCATCTTTAACAAAAAAAAAATGGCAATCTGTGGTCCAGCCATTTCCCCACATTAACGGACACCCTGTATATATAAATTAGTCACATATACTGAAATAAAAATGATGATAATTCCTAAAAAAAATATTGTAAAATTCTTCAAATGACCAAGATACAGGCCATCAAAGAAATTTAACACATTTTTCTAAATATTTTCTGCAATTTGGTACAGCCTAAACTAAGATCAAATAAATTCCTTAGGTTGTTTGTCACTTCAGTCGTACCGAGGAAATCATAATATACATGGTGTTCCTTAAAATTTTTTGCTAAGAACTTTTTTGTTTGCTCGTAAGTCTACATTTATTTTCCTGCATTTAATAGAAAATTAATTTTAGAAACTTTTATCATTATCAGTTTCTAGAAAATGGTTTGTAAACGATGAACATATTGTTAAGAATAAATGGAGGAAATCATAAGAAACTGTAACAAATGTATTGGCAAGGGTGGTAACAGTAAATCTAGCATTATGTATTATAAAAGTAGTTTCAGAATGTGATGGCAAGGAATTTACCATTCATCGAATTTTAAATGCTGATAGTTACCGACCCTCTAAAAGCCAAAATTATTAAGAATTATTAAGAAAATTTTGTGATATTATAATTTAAAGGTAACGACAATAAGATGTTTTCAAATAGTGTGTGTTTTACAGATAAATGTGCTTTTTATTTGGTGCCTGAAAATAACAAAATAATTTCTTAAGAAATTATTCATATTTGTAACATCAAGAACTGAATATCTACAAAAACTTAATGTATGAACAGGAATTTTAAACATAGATTTGATGGTCCTAATTTTATTAATTATTTAGATTTATTACAAAATAAAATCATGGATCAAATTACAGAAGTTTCCGGTAATAATGAGATATGGTTTCATCAGGACGGATGCTCGGCACATAAAGCAGCTCAAGTGAAAGATTATTTAAATTTAACATTTTAAAGGAATAAAAGCAACAAACAAAAAATAACCATATGTGTCATTATCGTATTTCTTTCGAACTATATTCGAACCAAAAAACAAATTTTAAATCTAGTATCTCATGGAGTATAGTGTGCATATGATATCGACAATGTAATAGTACTGTGGAATTCATGCAAATAACTATCAATAGTTATTTATGTATGAAAGATATCTTCACATTTTTGTCTGCAGTATCAGCAGTATATAAAATAACTGATATATTCTTGTTGAATATTTTAAATAGTTTGAAATTATTAATATTAATAAATTTAGTAAAATTTATTTCTCTCGAAAACTATTAGTGTTTAGGGTTTGACATATATCATTGAAAATGTATGCAGATATAACATCAGTTTCTTAATTTTACAAACTTACGCCCAAGGTTTTATTCTGAGTGAGTAACCCTTTATAGATACTAAATATTTATTCCTTACTTCAGGTTCAGACTAAGGTGGTTCATGTAATATACAGGGTGAGTTTTATTAGATGTTCTCTATGGGGATCTCGGAAACTATAAGAGATAGAGAATCGGTTAAATGGGGAAAGAAGTCCAGATTTGCGAGACGAATAAAATTCCATTTTCAAAGTTTTCAAAAAAATCAAGGATAACTAGATATTTTGAAAAAAGTAAAAAGTGTCAATTTTTTCAAATCAATATATCTCGGTTATTATAGCAGATAGAAAAAACTATAAAGAACAAAGTTTTAGATAATTTTATGAAGATTAATAAAAAATAATCAGAAATTTTTTATCGCCATTATTTTCCAAGATATGACGCAAACTTACATTTTTTTAAATGGAAACCAGAGTTGGCTATGACCTAATTCAAAAGGTAATTTTTTTCTCTTTAATCCAATATGGCATACGATATAGTTATTTCTAAAAATAAGTGAGTTATAGTCATTTTTAATTTTATTATAAATAAAAAATGGGTAGCCATGAAAAAGGTGAAAGTAAAACAATTGCAGTTGTTTATAATAATAGCAATATTGTAATTATTAGTTTTACAGAGATAAACCAAAATGAAACAACAACATAAAGTAATTCTGTAATTATCAATATATCAATGGGAGAGAAATTTTAATATTAAAAAAATATGGTCAAAGAGTCCACTATTAATATTATTATGACATAAATTATATCTTTTTAAAATTGATTTATGACTCTTTTGACTATTCTAATGTAAATTGAATTAAATGTTTCAATAACAGCTAGTTTATGATCCTCCACGAATTGATATGATTTTTCATATACTTTGTTTTTTTACATAACCCCACAGAAAAAATTCTAAAACGCGCAGATCGGGAGATCTAGGTGGCCCTGGAATTGGTTTATTTCTTCCCAATTATGAGTTAGGAAAAGCATAATTTAAATAATTTGTAAAGCCAACATGTTATGAGGTGGAGCACCGTCATATTGGAACTATTTCAATCTTGCTTGTAATGATAAATTTAAACAATCGAGCGTATCTTCAAATGTTTTCTGAAGAAAATGAAAGTAATCATTTTCACTTAGTGATCTTTCAAAAACATATGGACCGAGAATTATTAATCCAAACACACAGTTTTCTCTGTGAAACTTCTCGTGGATTCTCTTAAGTTCATCTATGTTCATTGTGGCGATTAAAAATACCACAATTAGTGAATCGCGATTCATCTGTTCATAATATTTTTTGTAAGAAACTTATTATCCTCTTGACAAATGGGTTTATACCACATACAGAAGGCCATTTGATAATTACAAAATTATTATTCTTATGCTGGTTTTTAATTTTTATTTAACTTTGTAGAACTAATAACTACAATATTGCTATTATTATAAACAACCGCAATTGTTTTACTTTCATCTTTTTCATGGCTACCCATTTTTTATTTATAATAAAATTTAAAATGATTATAACTCACTTATTTTTAGAAATAACTATGTCGTATGTATATTGGATTAAAGAGAAACAAATTACCTTTTAAATGAGGCCATAGCCAACTACGGTTTCCATTTAAAAAAATGTAAGTTTGCATCATATCTCGGAAAATAATGGCGATATAAATTTTCTGATTATTTTTTATTAATATACATAAAATTATCTAAAACATTGTCCTTTACAGTTTTTTTCTATCTGTTATAATAACCGAGATATATTGATTTGAAAAAATTGACACTTTTTACTTTTTTCAAAATATCTAGTTATCCTTGACTTTTTTGAAAACTTTGAAAGTGGAATTTCATTCGTCTCGTAAATCTACACTTCTTTCCCCATTTAACCGTTTCTCTATCTCTTATAGTTTCCGAGATCCCCATAGAGAACATCGAAAAAAACTCACCCTGTATAAAGAATAAACGTAGAACTAAATAACACGTAAATGGATTGAAAGATAGCCAATACTGCTGGAGTTTTGCCTACTAATGATAAACTACATGTTATATATATATGACAGTCGGTATCAGTAGGAATAATAATATTGACATAGCAATTAAATTTGCATATTTTAGGCAATTTCAACAAAAGCTATCCCGTCCAGACCGATAAATGTGATTTGTTGTAGTAAAGATATAAAATTTAAAAATTCTAAAACCATATGGAACACTAAATTCACAAGTGAAGCAGCTTATCTATGCATTTTAAAACATTGAACATCTTCCCCGTATTTCCATGGGGCCCATTCTGTCGAAAATAAATATTTCTCTAAAATCTAGTACATGGACAATTTTATTTCATGTTTTAGTTAGTTAATATTTAGATGTTAAGTACCTAAATATTTATTAAACGGGATGCATAATACAGAAATATGTGATGTTTTCCCGAAACAATGAAACATATTACTCCTTTCCTGGAAATTGATCTTCAGATATACCAATTTGCTTTTTTAATCTAGCAAAATTGACAATAGTGAAACGAAAGTGTAATAGAAAGAAGCGAATATTTATCGAAACTCATTTCAAACATTAATTTCCTTTTTGGGATATTTAATTCGCAATATTAAATTTTCTATTTTTATAAGCAATTGTAATTTAAATATTTTCTATTACATTTTTTCTATATTAGATTTATGCAAACATTTATTGATTTTAGCTAGTTATTTTAGTACTCTCGCCTACTTCATCAATATTTCACCGAATTTCGAATAATTTTTTAGTCGTGTCAATTTGCGTTTAGAAGGCTAACGCATTTGGAATATCTTGTTCGCAAAAATACCATACATTAAGATTTTCTATTAATAATTTATATCTATATAAATTCAAATTATTAATTTAATTTTAATTTTTAGAACTCTAAAAATTTAAAGAAAATTTATTTATTTGTTCTATACATTCTATAAATTTCGTAAATATAGCGGTTAGTAATACATATTATACATTATATGTATTAACTTTATCACCTTACTTGTTAAAAAAATCTTATTTTATAAATTTTGCGTAAAACAATTGAGTTTGTAGTGACATTAAATGCGCCACAAGTATTATAAACCATTCATAAGATATTTATTATATCTGGAAAAATATATTATTCTCTAAATTAACTTTTTCTTTGTGAAAGAAAAATATGTAAACTATTACTTCGTTGGTTAATGTAAAGAAATTAATATTAATAATTGGATTTGAATGTTAGTCAATCATTAGAAGATCATTACTTGTCCAAATACTATCCCATAAGATTGAGTGTTTATCGCCGAGTTGGAAAAGTCTCGTCCGAACATAAGAATGAAAATTGGTAGGCCTGCCAATTCCGTACGTACACGTGCGATCGATCCTTCTCTATTCAAATGTGTCCAATATTGACAAATGTTTTCTAGGTGTGGAAGAATGTGTCACCTATACAAATAGATGGCTATTGTAAAAAATAAATAAAAAATAAATTTTCGAGAAAGGGATCAGTTGCTAAACGAAATAATACTGAATATAGGTATACTCTACTAACAATAAGAAAATAATTTACTACTTTAAATTTTTTATAAATATTTCAAACATGGATACCGATTAATATCTAAATAGTGGTGAACGTGTACGTGAATACATGTGCTCCCATTTAAAGTGCTATTTAGCTGGTAAAAACGCTTTGTTAATTTATAATTTTTACTATACATATAAATCATAGTGCAGTAATTAGACCCTGTTAATTGTAATAAAATTATCCGCGGCGGAAGACTCAGAAATTGATTTAAATTTATTATTAAGAATCTCGCCGCCCATTTCGAGATTTTTTGTGGGAAATTCGCATCTACGCGACCGTCGAGACTGATTATTTTTTTGATCACTTTTTCTTCCTTTTTGCATTTGCGGAGTTCACCGACTCGATTAATTTATTAATTTAGTAATATTTTACATTAATACCGATTATTAGCGTAATAATTTGTCAGCAGTTATTTTATCACTTTTTATTATTAATTTTTCTTTTGTATTCTTTTGTTTTTACCCTTCCATCGCTCACCTGTGTACGTGTAGCTTTGTCACAGCCACGAGCGGGGTTTGTATGAAGAATTGTGTCCCAGTTAGTTTCCTATAAACTTCATTGTAATTATATACGCTAATTAAATACAATGACTGTAATTTGTAGTTGCTGTAAGACAAAAATTGAGCAGCATAAATCAATAAATTGCTCAATATGTAAAAATGTATTTCAAGGCACATGTGTGGATCTCTCAAACTCTGATCTTCGCCTTTTAAAAACTAAAAATTGTTTGAAATTTAACTATCTTGAATTTGAAAGAATTAGAAGTATTACAAAGAGGAGCATACATAATGATTACAAATTATTTATCCAAAGATCTGAAGATGACTTGATAAACAACCCAAAGAACTTTTGGAATTTTGTTAACTTAAAATCAGGATCTACTACAATACCAAATAATTTTAAAGATAGCGATACTGTGTTTTATAATCCGCAGGGCATAGTTGAGGGTTTTGCTAACTATTTGAGATCTGTATTTGCTCATGATACTAATATAAATACTGCTGCTTGTCTAAATACAAATGGCAATGTATCCCACCTGTCAGTTTGAGCAGATATCGTATGAAAGTGTTGTCAAAACATGTAAAAGAATGAAAAATAGTCTTCTATCTGGACTGGATCAGATTCCAAGCTTTCTTATGAGAGATTGCGCTGAAATCTTTGCTAAATCGCTTACTATTATTTTCAATAAGTCTCTTAGTAGCGGCCAAATTATGGAAACTATGCCGTGTTATTGACCTATTAGTATCCTGTTTAATTTTGCAAAGTGTTTTGAAATGTGTATTTACAATAAATTTTATTATCAAGTACAGCCAATATTAGCACTTAATCAACATGGATTTATGCAACACCGATCTACTGTTACCAATTTATTAGCGATAGCACAGTTTTTTTCAAGTAGTATTGACAGAAACTCGCAGGTAGATTTTATATATACTGACCTATCTAAGGCCTTCGATAAAGTTGACCATCATATTCTATTGCAAAAGCTATCTGACTGTGGACTTAGTAACGGGCTTATAAATTTTTTCAAGAGTTACTTGAGTTGTAGAAAATCCTTGTTGGTTATAATTCTATCTACAGAATATGAATGAAGACCGGTGTTTCGCAGGGGTCTAACTTGGGACCACTTTTATTCCTTATATAATATATATATATATATATATATATATATATATATATATATATATATATATATATATAAATAACATAATTTTAAAAATGAAATGTAATATCGAGGCATATGCTGACGATCTAAATATGTATTGCGTTACTGAATCCATAGCTGATTGTAATTTTTTGCAGGAACAGTTGAATATACTTTCGTCATGGTGTAAAGACAATTTTTTCTCTCCCTAAATGTATCAAAATGCAAAGTAATGTCATGCACTAGGAAAAAGGCACCTATAACATATGAGTATAATATTAGTGGAATAGCAATAGAACGAGTATCGACATTTAAAGATCTTTAGGTAACTTTCGATTGTAAACTAAGTTTTAAGAACCATACTCAAAACATTACATTATCTGCAATCAAATGCTTAGGTTTTGTAATACGACAGAGCAGGGGTATTAAAAACTTAAAATACCTACACCTTCTTTTTTATTCCTTAGTTAGATCGAAACTGGAATATGCTTTGTTGGTCTGGTCACCTCACTATAATTACCATATCATTTTTTTGGAAAAAATTCAAAAACGTTTTCTAAAATACATATATTTTAGAAATATTGGTGATTATCCAGAGAGAAATTTTCCTTATACTAATCTGTTGGATATAACGGTTGAAGATTCATTATACTTGCGCCGTAATATTTCTTGTGTAAAGTTTCTATATGGATTGCTTAATAATAAATTTGCCTGTACAAATTTGTTGACAGTTGTATCTTTTAACGTACCACGTTGTCTTACACGTTCAATTAACACATTTTATACCGGACGTGAACTCTCCTGTTAATGAAATGTGTACATTGTTTAATGATATCAGTGACATATGCGATATCCACAGTGATAATATAAGTAAAATTGTTCATTTTCTTAACACTAATTTTTACTCATTGGAATGGTGTTAGTATTAAGTATTTTTATAGTATATAGTTAGTATATATTTAAATGTAATGTAAATATGTTTTTTAATTTATTTCTGTATAGGTTAACTTTAGTTAAGTTATGTTTATTGTCCATTATTAAAATTGTTCTGTTGGGCAAATGCATGAATATAAATAAATAAATATATCTCTATGCGAAGTAGTAATTTCATTTATGCTGTTATATTATTATTCCTAATTAACAATCCAATGCTCGACACATGCAAACATTTTATCCAATTAGTAATTGTATTTTGTTACATTTAACACGTAAAATATATTGCAGGGTTATCCTGAAAAATAATTTTAAATTACTTCTTATGTTATTTAGCATAATCCATATAAACAAATGCATGATAATGTATTAATTATACAGGGTTATTCACGCTATACGGCACGGAATATTGTGGCCAAAATACGTGACTTTCAAAAAGTTTCACTTTGGGGATATATGAAGCTCTATTAAGGCTACTTTTTAAAATTATTTTCATAATATACAGGGTGTCCCATAAACCCTAAAAGTATCAAAGTTGTGTTTTTTTAATGATAACACCCTGTATTTTATTGCATTTTTGGATCCTTCGATAAAAATAAGTGTGTGTTTTAATAAGGTTTTTATTACATAACCCTTAAGGTTTTTGAATTAATTTGAATTTTGTAGAAATGTAACCTAATTATCATGTTTCAAATACTTTAAAAATAATTAAGTTATGCATACCAAATTTACACTGAAGTGTAACAATAGATCATATTTTATTTTCCAAGTATAATAAACTTGACATCTTATGCCGGGTGTAAAAAAATTGGAATTAAACAAATGAGAACTTTAAATGGCTATAACTTCATTTATTTAAATGGAACCCTATATTTATTAATTTATCAGCAAATGCACGTTTTAATTACCTTTCGAATGGTATTTAAATCTTAAGTGTTAAGTCTTCTCGTTTTTACAGAAAACGCCAAAATATTGTTTATTGCACCGTTTTAGTACTTTTAAAGTAAAATTTTTAATGTATCTAGTTTTCTATCATATTTAAAAACGTCAGATAATTAATTTAGTCTGTTACTTTAGTTTAAAAAGGATGTCTTTTGTTATAGTTGTTTATTTTGCGTTTTTGTGTTAGATCATTAGTAATCGTTATTGTTTGAACATGGTTGTTGTATGTCATAGTAAAAAATGAAAATTTACACAGATTTTCTTATACTGAGGTTTTTATAACTGACACTTCCAATTTCTTTAAACTGGTTTAATAGTCTCTCAGAAATGGCTGGCTTAGGGTGATTTCTTTCGGAAAACCTTTAAGTATAAACTCGACAAGCCAATAAACAATTTTGATGACATTCTCCAAGCATAAAAATAATGCCAATAACCCCTTCTTTTTGAGTAAATCTTCATTTTTTACCAAAAAATACAACAGCAATGTTCAAACAATAACGATTACTAACGATCTAACACAAAAATGCAAAATAAGACAACTATAACAAAAGACAGGCTTTTAAAACTAAAATGACAGACTAAATTAATTATCTGACGTTTTTAAAGACCATAGAAAAACTAGATACATAAAAATGTTTACTAAAAAGGAACTAAAACGGTGCAATAAACAATATTTTGGCGTTTTCTGCAAAAACGAGAAGACTTAACACTTAAGATTTAAATACCATTCGAAAGGTAATTAAAACGTGCATTTGCTGATAAATTAATAAATATAGGGTTCCATTTAAATAAATGAAGTTATAGCCATTTAAAGTTCTCATTTGTTTAATTCCAATTTTTTTACACCCGGCATAAGATGTCAAGTTTATTATACTTGGAAAATAAAATATGATCTATTGTTACACTTCAGTGTAAATTTGGTATGCATAACTTAATTATTTTTTAAGTATTTGAAACATGAAAATTAGGTTACATTTTGCAAAATTCAAATTATTTCAAAACCTTAAGGTTTATAATAAAAACCTTATTAAAACACACACTTATTTTTATCGAAGGATCCAAAAATGCAATAAAATACAGGGTGTTTCATTAAAAAAAACACTACTTTGATACTTTTAGGGTTTATGGGACACCCTGTATATTATGAAAGTAATTTTAAAAAGTAGCCCTAATAGACCCCCATATATCCCCAAAGTGAAACTTTTTGAAAGTCACGTATTTTGGCCA